>LYNE01003939.1:0-11711 GCA_001662545.1 Rosa x damascena
TTTGAAATTGCAAAGTTTTCTGTAATTCTCTTTCACTTTGAACACTACATATGATTGACATGTTTTCATATGTAGTGTTCACATGTGGGTGGGTTCAGGTAAGGAAGAAAGTTATCAGCCTGACTTTTAGCCTCCAAAAGATAAAAGTAAAAAAGTTATTGTCCGCATCTGTGCTATCGACTATAGGAAATTTAGATGATAAGTGAAATATCTCTGGTTTATTGTTATGCTCTTTGTACTATTGTTCATTGTTGTCTGAATCACTTCTTCAACTTTACAATGGAGGCCATATTCCCATGTTCAAAGTTAAATTCCCTTTTTGTCACCTATCAACTTCATTGGTGTGATTAGGCTCGAACTAACCACTCCATTGAGGTCTACTCCATGATGGACTTGCTCTCCATGACCTATATACATCTCATTTAATTGCCAATTCGAAGTTATGCTAATCTTTGGAGGTATAATGAAGTTGCCTTGATGGTGTTGCAGACAGAAAAAAGTCGATGGAGTCGGAAATTGGATGAAGGACAAGGTGTGCAGATGTTTCCATCTTGCAATCACTTTGTGCTAGTTTCTCTCCAAGTCCCTCCACAAGTGGCCTACACAAGCAAATATATGCCATATGAATTTCTTTTTGGGAGCCACAAAACGAAACAATGTATTGTTATTTCCTCTTTTGCCAACTACAGACACTGATTTACACCTTATGGATTATGAGTAAATATGTGTAAATCTCATTCTTGTCAATGGAAATTTATGGAATATTTTATTATGATTCTTACAATAAGAGTACTATCTAACTTCTAATAAACCTTCTCTTCACTCTGGTCATGCGTGTTGCAATCATTACCCGGAGCCTGTCTTGTACATTGTCTAGGAAGTGGTAATATGCATACCTCCACTTTGTCCTAAGCACTATAGGGCCACAGACTCCCCAAAACCCTATTATGAACCCAAATGCAACAGAAACATAAAACCATGGAAATTGATGCTCCTTCATGTCTGCATCTTGGGTGTTCATCTCATGTGCATCAGTGCCCTTGGTTGTCTGACACTTATTTGGAAGTGGGGCACCACAAAGTTTCAGATTCCCCTCAAACGCAGAAGCATCGAAACTTTGGAGCTGAGTGCTTGATGGTATTGGCCCTTCAAGATTATTGTACGAGACGTTGAATTTTGATAGGAAATGAAGACTTGTGAAGGACGCCGGGATTTTTCCAGACAAATGGTTCATGGAGGGATCCAACATCTCCATGTCCTTTAGGTTAGATATCTGGTCTGGAATGTTACCGGAGAAGTTGTTATTGCTAAGATCCAAATTTTGGAGGAGCTGCGATAGGCTAATCTCATAAGGTATGTTCCCATGTAGGTTATTGTTTCGTAGGGATATGGAGGCAGCAAGGTATAAGTAATTGTACTGTAAAGGTCTTGCGGGATCAACACTGGGGTAGAACATAGGCAGATCAATAGCAGTACGATCTACTTAAGCTGCAGCTTTTTCAGATACCAACATAGGGAGTGTCCACATTTCCTTTGGAAGTTCTCCTGAAAGTAGGTTAAATTCCATGCTTATAGAGCGGAGCCTAGGAAGAGTCCCTATCCAACTTGGAATTGAGCCAGTGATTCTGTTGTGATTCAGATCCAAGACCTGTAACTTTTTCAGCTTCGATAGCCATGAAGGAATTATACCACTAAGGTTACATAAACTCAAATCTAAAATTAGAAGATTTTGAAATCCATTAAAATCCGCCATTTCAACACCGTTTGGCATTTCCTCACCTAAAAAACTGGATGCTAATGATAGGACTACAAGGCGTTTGCAACCCATCAGTATCCTCATTGCCTCTTTGATATTTGTCAAACGTTTGTTCATACTAAGTGAGAGGCAGGACATGGATTTCAATGAAAGAATTTCAGGCTGTATTTGAACCTCTAGATTATTGCAGCTCACTCGAATTGCTTTCAAGAACTTGCATGAGTAGATGCTTCTCGGCAAGATACCAGAGAAGTTATTTTTCCGCAAGTCAAGTTTACAAAGTTGGCTGAGTTTGGAAAAATTGAGCATGGAGATATCACCTCCCAAGTTGTTGGTTCCCATACGTAGTTCAACGAGGTTTGTGCAATTCATCAGAGATAGGGGCAATGAATCTTCCAGATAGTTGAGATCAAGGAGTATGTGTTTCAACTTTGAGAGCTTCCCAAGATGGAGTGGGAGCACACCACTCAATTGGTTATAGGAAAGGTCAAGGATTGTGAGGTTGGTGAGTTTGGCAATTCCATCACTCACTGATCCATTCAATGAATTCAGAGGTAGTGAAATCTCTTCAAGAGTGGTAGAATTAAACGTATCTTCTGGAAGCGATCCTGACAAGTAATTGTGACCAGCACGGAACAACTGCAGTTTGGAACACTTTCCCAATCCAGAAGATATGCTTCCACTGAAATTATTGAAGGAAAAATCAAGGTGTCGTAACGAGGAAGAAGAAGGACGACAAATAGAGGATGGGATAGGACCTGAAAAGGTGTTGCATGTTACTAACATTGAAACTAGTCAAATTCCAAGATTGTTGGAAAAAAGAAGGTGGAACTGCACCATGTAAACGATTGCTGGAAAGATCCACCATCCGAATATGACTGGATGGTAGAGAAGATGGTAACACTCCCAAAAGAAGGTTATAGCTCAAATCTAGGATTTCGAGATAATTCAAGGACAAGAAGAATTTAGTTTGATCTAGAGAACCAGATAGTGAATTGTGGGAGAGATTCAAGTGAGTGAGATGTGTGAGATTTGCAAGCGATGATGAGGGGAAAATACCTCCTTTTAGTTTGAGCCCTTTGGAGGGTAACTGCAAATGAGTGACCCAACGATCTCGAGTACAAGTAATGCCTTCCCAATTGCAACAATCAGCGGAAGTCCAATTCAACTGAGGAGTAGACAAAGTAAGAACTAAGAACAGCAGAGAGCTGCGTTCGCTTTGGTTGCAAGCATGAATGTTTTCAAATATGATATTGGAAGAGAATATCAAGAGTAAGAAGAAGATCGAGGAATGCATTAGCCATTTGGTGATAAAGCTGCACTAGCAAGTCTGTTCGTTGTTTAGATCAGATTTGACTCACATTTGTATGTATATTGAACTAAAATGAGATCTATTAGCATTGCCAAATTAATTGATGACCACATATGCGGTGATAAGTCCATAACCCAGTCTGACCGGCACTAAGAAAGATAAGTATCATTTTCATATAGCTAGACAAATTATTGAAGATATTTTGTCATGGAATCTATATCTAAGAAGATATTTTGTCATGGAATCTATATATCTAAGTAGTGTGACAGAGACCTTTCTTTTTCTGATTTTGTTTTAATTTCATGTGGCAGCTTGTCTTCCTTTGCTCATATAACTATCTACTGGTCACTGTTAACTTATGGAGTACATAGCCTTAAAATTGAAAAATAAAAAATAAATAAAAGGTATAATTATTATAAGAATGAACTGTGTCATGATCAGCCAAGCTCTACTGACCACATGCATAAGTTCCCAAAAGGATCAGCAAGTCCATAACCCAGTCCGAACGGCATTAAGACATCGGTATCATTTTCATATAGACAAATTATGGAAGATTTTTGGCTCATATTTTGTCATTATACATATACTAAAGCTGAGTTCACTGTTTTCAATTGTTCATCAGGGGTGGGAAATGACACAGCTGTCCCTGGCTTTGGGTTTGAATCACAAAATTGCTACAGGTGTTTTTGGGGAGTCAGAGAATTGTTGTGGGGAGTTTTTGGGGAGAGCATGTACTAAAGATGAGTTGAGATCGGGGGTGGGAAATGACGTAGTTGTCCTTGCTTTTATTGACGTAGCTTAAATTTATCCCCTACGAAATGGTTTTTTTTTTGTCGAGAATCCAGAATCATCGAGAGATAGAGAGAGAGAGAGAGGATCCCTCATCGTTGCAAGTAGAAAGAGAGAGGTATTGAGCTTTGCTGTTTTGTATTGGTTGTGTTTTATTCAAGCTGATTTTCTTGAATTTGTTATGTGTATTCTCCAGTTTTGTAGTGATTGGGTCCAATTTGTGACGAGAAGATTGGGTTGAAAACAAGTGGAACAGGTATGGTATTTGGTTGTATTTTTCTTTCTTTAAGTGATTAGTTGAAAATTGTGTGTGTTCTGATGGGGTTTTAGCTTCAGAGCACAAATATTCTGAGCTTTTGTTCTGGGTCTATTTAATTTGATCGGTTTCTTTCATTTCTAAGTTGAATTGACAGAGAGTTGAGGTTGATTGGTTTGATTGTCCACTATTTGATTAGAAAGTTTGGTTCTTTTGAGAAATTTGTATTTGATTGATTGCAAATAGAGGTTATAGGCGGTTGGTTGGACTGATTGGGGAAAACGGTGGAGGTGCAGACGCCAAAAATCTATATGTGAAGGTAATTTTAAGGCGCAATTGTTTCTGGGTTTGTTTTCTTCTTTTATGAAAAAATCTGCTAATTCTAAAAAGATAAAAGAAACACCAAGCCAAAGGAAGAAAATTTTTATAGCTTACAAATTCCTCTACTAGTAATTGTTCAGCATCAATCATAGTTTAAATTTTGATTTGGATTAGTTTATAAATTTATTGGATATTTCTTCTTACCTCCTCAGTTAACCTGAAGGTGGATTAGCTTTTGGTTGGCTGGGAGGAGCAGCGCATCTCCCTTGCATGTCCCCTACACTTTGAATTGTACTGCTCTCTGCTTTATCTAGCGGTTGCAACATTCTTGAATTAGGACTGTTCTGTATGGTGACATGCTAATGAGGTTGTGCTGTTATGTAATTATGATTGGGCTTCATATCAGAATCTGATATCTGTAGTGTCAATGCTTTTTTAGTTTTATTGTATTCTTATGAAGTGTTTGATTTTGTGGTTGTGATGAATCACAGGGAAGAGTTCTGGAAGACCTTCAAACCAAAGTTTTATGATGCAGACAGATGTTAAGAGATCAAAACTTCCTTCAGATGCAGCTGACATTGTGATGGAAGATGTCCCATTATTGACAAATCTTCTGCAATATCATGATGCTAAGGCACTTCTATTTTTCTGAGTTTCAAAGTTAATAGCCATCATGAGTAGTTTTTGTGCCATTGAAGATGTGTGCTTTGTTATCGCTATAGGTTTGGAGCATGCTTCTGTATGTCTGACCCGAATTGCTGAATCATTTGCATCATCGCCTGACAAACTTGATGAACTACGTAACTTTTAATTATAGTTTTTTTCTCAGTAATCCATTCATATCCATAAATATGTCAACGCTAAATATACCCTGCTTTACATTTCAGGACAAGCTGGTATTTTGCATAATAACATTAACCAAATTTGTGCCTGAAGATGCATGGTTCTATGCAGCCTGTCCCTCATGCCCAAAGCAAATGAGGAAAAAGCCACGGAGTCAACTACTAATCTGCCGAGATCATGAAATACAGCAGCCACTTTATAGGTAACGCAATCCAAAATTTATTTGATGTCTTCAATTTTGTAACTATCATGAAAGATGAAATGATGAATGCCTAAGAAAACTACATAACATTGTTCCTTTACAGTTTGTTTATAAATTTAGCAAGCATAAAGTAGAAATTCTACCCCATGGTATCGCGCATCTCATTCCTAGTGGAATCTATAGCCAAGTTTTCTGACATGTGGAAGAAAGATTGATAATGTCAATGTGACCCTCACAAAAAGTGATAGGTACATGTTGTAGACATGTAAATGACAGCCATACTCCAAAAATATATCTCTTTTACATTCTTTTACTAGAGATTTATTTTTTTATTTAAGGGATTGGTGATTCTATTCAAACCTCCCAATTTGCTTTTCATACCTCCTCCTTTATTTTTGTCCATCAAATTTCCTAACTTACCCTTATTTTTATTTTACATATTTGAATACTATTTTATCAACCTCCTATTCCATCCATTTATATCTTCAGCTCGAGTTGGTTGTCGGGTACCAAGTTCACTGTAAAGCTTCCGCGCTTTGGTCGGCGGCACAAGACCAGAAACAAATATTCGCAAAGAAAAGAAAGAAAAAAAGGGGAATTAGTTTGAGTTAATTGTTTGGTTGCAAAACAAAGTTTGCATGTTGATAATGAGAATAGAAATTATATTTCTTTAGTAAAGGATTGTAAAATACTGATTTTCGCTACCTCCGTTGCTCAGATTTATTCAGAAATAACCCATTGGATTGCCTTTGTTGCTAAATGAAAGATTAATATAAATTAATTCATAGTTCCTTAAGTTTGATAGAGACCGCAGAGAAAACATATTGGATCTGCAAAGAAATAGTGTAAACATATCGCATTGGAACTCTATTGGGATTGCAGATGTCGACAGAACCCGACCCAAGTTTCACCCCGACACCCGGATAGGAGCCTATAGGGCCCACTTTAAGTGAAATCCTACCCAAAAATTGGCAGAACCTCCCCTAAAATGGGCTACCCAAAAATTCATAAAACCTGGACATGATCACATCTAATCTCACACTCACAGACACAATCCAAGATTTACATTCCAAGTGTATAAGTTACATCCAGAAAGTACGAATTCATCACAACTTCAAAATGATAACAACTTCTCAAGTAATAACATTCTCCAAATTAAAAAGGGTTATCAG
This sequence comes from Rosa x damascena, assembly GCA_001662545.1. Taxonomy (NCBI): domain Eukaryota; kingdom Viridiplantae; phylum Streptophyta; class Magnoliopsida; order Rosales; family Rosaceae; genus Rosa; species Rosa x damascena. The sequence goes on from LYNE01003939.1 coordinate 6,652, forward strand.
AGCAATACTACATAACTAAGCCGATATCATACAAAGTAGGTTAAATATTAACCTACAAACGGAAGCACTGATTCCTATGCCTCGAGTTCCTGAACGCGATCTCGGCCAATATGAAACCTGGGTATTTGAAACAGAAGGGAAAACATTTAAAATCCGTTAGAGTGAGTGGACAAAACTGAAACAAGTTATGAACAATTAATTGAATGCTTCCCCATTTTCTTGTTAACAAAATCCAGCATGCAGCGAGATTTACAAAACATTTTCAACTCATTCCTTTTTGAAATATCCTTCTTAAGAAAACTCGTTCGATGACTAGAGAGGATTGCTGTCTAGTCATCTCATGCCATCTGGAGGGGATTGCCGCCCAGGTGACTCAGCGGAGGGGACTGCCAACCGGATTTAGGAGGCGGTGGTTAGAGAGGACTGTTGACTAACCACATGTAGTTAGAGGAGATTGCCGACTAACTAACCCATGTCATCGGGAGGGGACTGCCGACCAAACTATTACCTAGAGGGGACTGCCAAATAGGTAATGTACGCATGCGCCGGAAATAGCCTCCTTGCCAATTCATTTCTTTCCACGAAAATCACATTTACTCAAATAATAATCCATTATAAATTTAATATTGTGCTGCATGCATTATTTAAAGAAAATAAAAGTCCACTCACAAGTGAGTCTCGCAGCTAATCCTGCTGTCTGCCCGTGTCCTCCTCGCTCGAGGGCTCAGTACATCCTGTAGTAAATGGACATGATATAATTAACCATAATGAGGAAATAATCTCAAAATCAAAACTCATTCCCTCTGGAATTAGTACTCATTACTCATAAATGCTTATAAAAATCTCACACTTCATTTTGGGATTTAAATTCTTGAATACGGAATTTCCTTAACGATTCAACACCCTCACTTAATCTTAAATCTTCACAAGGATTGTTTCTGTAACTTAGCCAATTAAATTCCAATTCCTTAACCATAATTAACCACCAAAATTATAACATAATTCTCTTTTCGAGATTTCCAAATTTTCTCTAAATTTTCCTTTTTGATTCACAATCATCACTCCAATTTCCCAACACAATAATTCAATACCCACTCATCACCATTAGCATTTAACCAAGAGATTTAAACCATAAAATTTATAAACTATGTCCAACATCAAATTTTTAAGCAATTTCAATACCCAAACCACCTCAAATCTAAAACATAACTCAAAGATTAAATTAATGGGTTTCGGAGGGCTGACTGAGCCTCCTCACCACCACCACTAGCAGCGGCGCGTGGCTTCATGCACCACCACACCAATCCCCAATTCCAGTCAACCTATCTAGCTCAAATTCATCTCCACAACAAGCCCAACAATCTTTATACCTACAACAACAACCAAAACCAAGCAGAAGGGGTCGAAAATTCTATCCCAAAATCAAGATTTCGTCAGTTACTGTTCACACTCTCAAACACCTTCAATTCTTCCTCCACCGATCATGAGAAGCTGCAAGAGGTTAGGGATGAAAATTAGCTTCGACTCAGCAACAAAAACCCTAAAGAAATCTCGCCGGAAACCGGAGATCGAAGCAATCTCTGATTTTCCCCTTTCCTGGAAATTTCCTCTTCGATTTTTCCACAAATCAAAGCTATCCAATTCAAAAATCTTACCTTAGATGCAAGAGGAGAAAGAGAGGATCCTCAAATGGCCGGTGATGAGGTCGGCGGCGGTGATTTCACCGGAAATGGGTTCCGGGTCTGAAGAGAAGAAAAAGAGAAAGAGGAGGGGGGGCTAGAGTCGGGTTCTCCCGATTTCACTCTCTCTCTCTCTCTCACCTTTTTACCCACCTTCCACTTAAAATATCAACCATGAATAGTAAATTTCCCTTTTGGTCACAACTTTCCCGATATAATTCCGATTTAAACAAACAAGGTGTCCACAAACTCGATTTTTCGTATACTACGACATTCTCAAAGAATTTTCTTAACTCAACGGACAAAGAAAAAGTCAACTCCTTGGTCAATAACGGTAAAGATGTAACTAATAAAAATTTTAAGGAACGGGGCATTACAGCAGACGGCTGAATATTCACTTGTAATTTTTTTTTTTTTATATGAGGGCCAAAAGCTTGTATTTTCTATAAGAGGGGTAAAACTGTGATTAAATTTTTACAAAAATTAGAGGAGGTCCAAATAGCAAATTAGGAGGTCTAACTAGACTCACCCATATTGTACATATTTGAGATATTTTATTTAATTTCATCTTATCATCTGAACTAACCTGATAAATTATAAATATCAAAGAAATCAGCTAAATCGGTAGCCAATCACTTAAAAATAAAGTAACGAGGGTTTAGCTAGACTTCAAATTGAATTTGAATGGGGTCTTATTTAGCTGGACTTCAAACTTTCAAAATGCCTCAATGAAAATTATTTAGATCTATTTCTATGTATCATTTGGATATTGGATGACCAAGACCGAACCAAATTTTGATTTTAGTGAAATTTAATTGACTGAAAAAAAAAATCTTTTATTACATCATATATGCTCTCTATTGGAAATTTCCCTCCAACAAGGAGTACCTACCAGCAATGAAACAGTTTTCTTCCCATCTTTACCCTTCCCTACTCATCTAAATTACTTCGCTTATGTTCCCCTGTTCTTCCCAAAGTCAATTCCCACCTCTCATCTTCTCCTATAGCTCGTCATCAACGGCCTCGTCCATCACCCAAATTTCTCTCTACCTTCTACTCCTAACCCTCTTCTCAGAAACCCAATTATCTTAATCCCTCAGAGACCTCAAACCCAACCCCAACTGTCCAACCACCTCGCTCCAATCAATCACAGACGTCCATGACCTCCTCCCCAAGTACGGCCTCCCAAGGGGTCTGTTACCCGACAACGTAAGATCCTACACTCTCTCCGACAATGGAACCTTCGAGATCTATCTCAGAAACCCGATGTTCACTTTGATCAGTTGGTGTACTACAATAAGAACATTAAAGGGAAGCTGAGTTTCTGCTCTGTTTCGGATGTCTCGGGTATTCAAGCCAAGAAGCTATTTATTTGGGTTTTCGTGACAGGGATGCATATGGAACGAGGGTCGGATTCAGTTGAGTTTTTCGTTGGGGCTCTGTCAGAGAAATTGCCTGCTAAACAGTTCAAGGATATTCCTATATGTAAGAGGAAGGCTTGCCGAGGAGGAGCTAGTGTTGAGTCAATGTGAGGTAAAATTTGGATTTTTTACTTTGAAAGAAAAATAAGTCAAACAGAACAAAGGAATAAGAGATTGAAAATTTTCTGATATGATTTACCTTCTCCAAGAACGGAGTATATATACAAGATACATCAAGACCTATTAGGAAACTAATTACAACAGAATAATCCTAATAAAACACAAAATTCACAATCCTAATTACATGGCATGACTCACGCCAACACTCCCCCTCAAGTTGGTGCATACAGATCACGGATGCCCAACTTGTCAAGTGAGTCATAGAAGGCTTTACTCGAGAGAGCCTTTGTAAGAATATCCCCAACTGTTCTTCAGTAGGAACGAAGGGAAACATAATGATCTGTCCATCCAACTTCTCTTTAATGAAGTGTCGATCTACCTCCACATGTTTCGTGCAATCATGCTGAACAGGATTGTGAGCAATTTCAATTGCAGCCTTATTATCACAATAAAGCGGCATAGCCTTTTCCTGCCTGAACCCCAAATCCCTCAACAAATTTCTCAACCACAACAACTCACAAAGTCCTCGGGCCATTCCTCTATACTCTGCTTCTGCACTAGAACGAGCCACCACCTTTTGTTTCTTGCTCTTCCAAGTTACCACCCACAAATGTGAAGTAGCCCGACATAGATCTGCGATCTGTAATATTACCTGCCCAGTCCGCGTCTGTGTACCCAGAAACATCCAAGTGACTGTGTTTTGAAAAGAGTAATCCCTTCCTTGGAGCAGACTTTAAATACCGCAAAATACGAAATACAGCATCCATATGAGTCTTACTGGGATTATGCATAAACTGACTCACCACACTAACATCATAGGCTAAATTTGGTCTAGTGTGGGACAAATAAATCAACCGGCCAACTAACCTCTGGTATCTTGCTTTATTTGTAGGTACTTGATCCAAGTACTCTGCTAACCGATGGTTTTGCTCAATAGGAGTATCAACAGGTTGACAGTCAAGCATACCTGTTTCTGCCAGCAAGTCGAGAACATACTTCCTCTGACTCAACACAATACAATCCTTCCCACGAGCAACTTCAATTCCCAAGAAATATTTCAAATTACCCAAATCTTTCATCTCAAATTCTAAAGATAACTGACCTTGTAACCTTTGAATCTCCTCAAATTCATCACCTGTCACAACCATGTCATCAACATAAATAATCAAGGCAGTCACTTTACCACACCGATGTTTAAGGAACAAGGTGTGATCTGAATTGCTTTGTCGGTAGCCAATTTTCTTCATGAACTTGGTGAACCTGCCAAACCAAGCTCTGGGAGACTATTTCAAACCATAAAGAGATTTTTTCAATTTGCACACCACCTGCTCTCCAATAGAAGTACTATATCCAGGAGGGAAATCCATATAAACCTCTTCATGTAAATCACCATGTAAGAATGCATTCTTAACATCAAACTGTTGTAAAGGTCAATCAAGATTAGCAGCTAACGAAAGAAGTACCCGAATTGTGTTAATTTTGGCCAGTGGTGCAAATGTCTTGCCTTGTACCTATCCACCGATCCATCTGAATTGTGTTTCACAATATACACCCACTGACAACCAACTTTCTTCTTCCCGGGTGGTAATAATACTAGCTCCCACGTACAATTCTTCTCAAGAGCATCCATTTCGACTGTCATTGCTTGCATCCACTTCTTATCCCTCATTGCATCCTGCACTTTACTAGGGAGACACACAGAAGATAATTGATTCACAAAGGCTACATACGGTTTAGACAGCCTATGGGTCGACACATAATTAGCAACGGGGTATATAGCTTTGGCATTTACAGTAGGTTCATAGTGCTTCGGGGGTTGACCATGGGTGGAACGACTAGG
>LYNE01003939.1:25365-37268 GCA_001662545.1 Rosa x damascena
ATATATAGTTTAGTTGACCATATGTGATCATGTTGAAGATGCCAATTGTGTTGATTGGCGATAAAGTTGGAATAAGCCATCCGGAGGAGGGATAATTAACTTGGTATTATGCTTTGGCATGATGATCACCAATGCAATTGCACTTGCAATATTTGTATTGAAAAATTTGACAGTGGCAACATTCTTAAAGGGTAATAACAGATGCTTGGTTTATGTGCATCAAAGAGTCAACTATCTCAATAGGCAAGGCATGTCCCTTTGATAATTATGACAAGCAAATTTGTGCAAACATCAATGAGTATATATCCAATATGTATTGAAATAAAACAGTTGAGGTCAAACAAAGAATCCATTTGTGCATGTATCAAATGGGATCAGGACAGGCTAAGTGTAAATGTGTACACGATAGCAATTATGCTATTTGGACAGGTGCAGACTCATGCATCAATGCCTAGCACACAATATATAATTTACTGAGCACATGCATATAAGCAGAGTTGCATATAAGAGGACTTAGCTTTATTCATGTCTCTTTGTTCTGCCTCTCAGAGAAGTCATGTGCAGATTGCATATTGGTGCCCAGATCAAGTTGGCAGGTGACTGGAAGAGGGTAACGACTGGAGACCGAGTGACTTAGACTAGTTTTCAGGTAAGTGAAGTGGGTCTTGAGACAGAGAGAACCATCAGGGATATGTGCTGGTGCCCGGATTGGGTGTGCAGAGTAGATATTTAGGTGTCCAGAATTTTTTTTTTTTTTTTTGAAACCCCAGACATGTCTCTAAATCCCGGAGAGTAGTGGGTGCAGGAAACCTGGTACCGGTGATGGCAGGGGTATTGGTGAAGGCAAGAACTCTACAAATGAAGTTGTGATGGCCAATGAAGTTGTGATGGCCAATGAAGGTGTTCCAAACCAGTCCCGGACGGATTGGGTGTCCAAACAAATCCCCCGGTGCCCAGAGTTTTTTTTTTTTTTTTTTTGAGATACCGCCGAGTATGCTTTAAGCAAAGTACCGGTGAAACCACCACGCTGAAGCTCTAGCAAAGTACCGTTGCCGAGTGGCAAAATTGATGCCGGGAGGGATGATCCGCTAAGACTTGTGGTTAGTTACCGGGTGGGAGCTAGCCGTGGGGTGACGGAGTTACCGGTGAGTCACCGAGACATGCTTCTGAGATTGATACCAGTGCCGAGATCGAGACAGAGTGGTGGGTCGCCGAAAGATCATCGCTGCTCGAAAGAGGCACCGGGAAGTTGGGGTGCTGGAAGCATTCAAGTTGGGTGCACGGAGAGGTGGAGAGGTTACCAGGATTCAAATTTGGTTCCATTCTGGTAAGTCACCGAGAATGGAAGATGTTGCCGAAGACATGGATGGGTGATGCCGGTGAAGAGAAGCTTGCCTACTTACAGCAGTGACCGTCACTGAGATGTTGATGATCTCCCGGAGGATTAGAAATCAAAGAGGTCCCGGACGGTGCGGGTATCCAAAGTGCCAGACAGATGGTTCGTTGACCAAGGTAGTGATGAGTGTGGCTCGGACGGGTCTACAGGTGGATCTGGGGAATCGTGGAGTTGAAGATGATGCTGGTGAGGCCAGCGGGTATCAATGAGGGTCACTGAAGGTGACGAAGCTGCTGGGTTTCGGGTTTTGTCATCAAGACATGATGAAGCTTCCTGTGTGCTGGGCGAGGGAGTGCACGGGAGCCGGTCATAAAGAGAGACTATGGCCGATGAGTTTGGGCTTCCAGGTTGACTTCAAGCAGAGGATGGGGTTGTTGGGGCCGGACAAGTATCACATAGCCTTGAGGTGCGGTACTGACCCCCAAGTGTGACTAATATCATGCGGGTATTAGATAAATAGGGCCTTAGTGCGGTAGGCCATGAGTGCGATAAGTTGATGTGCGAGACTAGCTACCCGGGCGGGTCTATAGGCAAGTGGATTTTAACTCTTCATGATGCATGGACGAGTAAGACAACTACTCGGTTGGGAGTGGCTGCATGCATGAGCTAGTAAGGGAGCTGTATACACAGGCAGGTAACATGCTTATTCATCTGAGGCCCGAAGAAGAGTTGAGCTTGGGAGGTGAGACCCGGAAGCCTATAGTACCCGTTGGCTTGAAGGCTTGGGTGAGGTTGAGGGTGGGGTGTCCTGCATGTACCCATGTACCCGGAAGCTCATGGTACCCATACATGACCCTTGCTCAAGGTCGGAGGTTCATACCTTAACTCCTAGGGACCCTCCTTCTAGCGCCAATGTTTTTGTTGAAGAATACGGAACGGGAACTAAGTGTGGATCATGATAGGGGGAGAGAGAGAGAAAGGGACACAAGCATATATAGTGGTTCACCTTGCCCTTGAGGCAAGGCTACGTCCACTTAGAGGTTTCACTAGTAGTGAGGCCAAGTAGCCTTTGTAGTGATACAAGTATAAGGATCATGGATCCCCTCCCTCCCTCTAAGAAGGGGAGGACTTCCCTTTATAGCTAAAGGAAGTCCCATTCTATTATACATTTCTGATGTGGGACATAATACACATATTTACTTCTCTTGGAGCCTTTTGGAGAGCATGGGAGAGTAGCCTCCCGACTAGATACCGGCCGACCTCCACCATGGCAACGTAGCTCGGGTGTCGGTCTACCGGATGCATGTCATAGGTGAGGCTAACTATGCCGCGGGGCCCACCTATGAGGTCGTTAATTATGCTTGGCGGTATGTAATATAGACGGTATGTACAGTTTTTATTTTAGGATTTGTTTTCTTAAAAGCCTTCTATCTATGTTTACTTGTTTCATTGCATGCTTTTAATTGATTACATTAAGGACAATGCAATATTTAAGTGTGGGGGAAGGGATTTATATTTTTGTCTTTCATTTTGAGTCCTATATATTAAAAAAAAAAAACCAAAAAAAAAAATTACTATACTAAGCCAAGTCAGCAGCTCCGGAGGAGTTGAGGCTGAGCTCAAGGGAAATGTGAGAGCCACCGTTGTAGCCGCCCAAGCCACCAGAGTAGTGGCCATAGCCGCTACCTCCCTCGGAAGTAGTCTTCATATTGCCAAAGATATCCTCACCATGCATGGGAAACAGTGGAAGGGTTTCAATCTCCTTAATGAATCCACCAACACCAGCTGAAGAAGCGGAAGCAGATGCAGAAGATCTGAAGTTAATATGCTTATCCTCAGGCCCTGATCTTTGCATGGGCACATGAACATCCGAAGTGATCTTCTTCTTCTGTTTATCCCGAGCCTTGTGGTTCTTGAACCAATAAAAGACATTCTTGCCCTCGATCTTTCCGTACCGTTTCAACTAGAAATAGATCCACTGAACCTGCTCTACGGTTGGGGACCTAACTCCCTTGCTGTAGAAAAGCTCATTGAGGATTCTTATCTGATTTGGAGTGGGAGTTCACCTGGTACTGCTCCTCCTGCAAAGAGCACTACTCCCGACTGCTTTGTTGCTTCCTCCATCCTCGGTTGGTTGCTGGGTATGTGGTTCCATTGGTGATGGGTTGAGAGAATACGACAACTGAAGATCTGAGAGAGAAGGACTGAAGATCTGAGAGAGGAGAACTGAAGTTGACGGAGAGGTGTTCGTAAAAAAAGGAAGGGTATTGTTGAGGATCTGAAACTCAGAGGAAGGTTTTTGGCGTGAATGTTCCCATCCCCATAATGCACCTAATGATAAGAACAGGGTATGCAAATCTCCACCCTTGGATGGACAGTCTCAGAGAGTCAAACTACGCGTCCAATTAAAATTGCCCTAAAACACGGAGAAGAAAGGATTATTGGAGCGTGGGGAGCGCGTGGGGGAACCAAACGAATTTCGAGGAGCTGTGACAAACAAACAATAGCCAAAAGCTGCCGTAAATCACGGAAAAGAAAAGTCATGACATGTCTCGGATCAATGCCCTCAATTGTAGCTGTGGATGGAGGCCCGATGTACAACCATTTCGTGGATTGGCCCACAAGACTGCCATTGGTTGGACTCTAGCAGATATCAAAGGGGATCAGCCCAACCACATGTGTCCACCGGATCTTGTTATAAGATGGTGCCAAGCCCCCATGAGAAGCCTAAAGACGTCTACATCAGCCCATGATGAAGGTGGTCCAAAACGAGGTGATCAAGTTGCTAGATTGTGGGGTGATCTACCCCATTTCTGATAATAAGTGGGTCTCTCCAGTGTAAGTGGTGCCCAAGAAGTCCGGGGTGACAGTGGTGAAGAACGAGGATAACAAGCTATTTGTAGAGCTCAAGAATGAAATGGGCTAAGTGGTGGATTTTATGGATCGGATTGCTGAAACAGGGAAGCTGCCAAGCAACATGGTGCCTAACCCAAGGAATGAGCAAGCCCAAGCCATCATCACTAGGAGTGAACGTGTGCTAGTGGACCCTCCGAGAGCCCACAAGAAGGCCAAAGTGGCCCATAATGAAGAAGAAGACGCTGTGGAGGAGCCATCAACGCAGATTTGCTTTCTTGAACTCTTCCTTCTCTTTTATTTTCATGAATTTTAATTTGTTTTAGGTTTCGTTGAGTTAACTTTCTCTTCTATATTTGATTTATGCTTTGCATGCTTTATATTTGTTTATACATTGAGGACAATGCATGAATTAAGTATGAGGGAAGGATTATTGCTTTATTGTGTTTTTAATAGTTAGGTTTTGTAGTCATATAAAAAATAATAATAATAATTAAAAAAAAATTTAAAAAAAAATTTGTTTTGTTTTTGAGTCATATGATGCCCTTTCAACTGTCTAGGATGAACTTATATCTTTGAAATTATGGCTAAGAGAGGATCACAATATCGAGATGATTTTAAAAGATATTATTTGGTTAATTGAGATATTTGAAAAGCATATGCATGAGTAGTGGATACGGATTTCGTGACCTTGGTACAGAATATGAGCATGTTAAGATGAGTTTTGATTCACAAAAGCCCATGTGAGATATTTGAGCCCATGTCCCTTTTTCTTGGAGTGATAAATGAAAAATATATATATTCTTATTTTCTTGGTGATGTTTTGATGATCTCATTATTCTTCATTTGATTGATTGCTTGCCATAGATTAAGTTTAATGGACTAAAGAATGCTAGAATTTACTCTTATGCTTGTTGAGACCTTTATCAATACATGTCTCTGATTCTGGAAAGGATAAAGGCACCTTAGGAATTACCACCATTGCCAAATATGTCATGTGTCCTTAATTGTGTGCACAAGTTGTACACCCCTTAGATAAACCCCTTTGAGCCTACATGTATAAGCCTTTCTTTCATCACCCACATAATCTTCACCATGTGAACCTTAGTATAGTTTTGACTCTACCCTTGTCCTTAGGGCCTAGTAGAGCTTAATTTTGTGATGTATTGTGTGAAGGGATGATGAGAAATAAGTGTGGGGGTGGATTTGTCCAAAAAAAAATTTGTTGGACATGATTCTTTGTTTGTGAATTAGGAGTTTTTGTATGATGAAGGCCCAAAATCATAATATGAGGCCTTTGTTCTTTTTCACAATGATGCAAGGAGTTGAAAATGATGGTTGGGCCTAACAAAATGACATCTGGCCTTAATATGGAGACATAAGATGAATTATAAATGCTCTGTTAGGTTTTTAGGACACTTTGTGAAAATCCTTATCCCTTTGTTTTTTAAAACCTTGAGCCTTTGCCCCATTAAAACCCTTTATAAGACCTTTTTGATCCTTAAGATGGGACAGCCTTTGATCTGTGGAGATGAGTTATAAGAGTTGAATGTATGGCTTGGGTCCATTTGTACAAGTAGTTGATATCTTTCATGAGATCTTGAAAAATTATATTCACAAAGTACGTTTCGTTTCTTATATATGTGAGATATTTGATTGCCTCAAAATATTTTCTCTCACATATAATTGAGTGATTATAAGCTTTTAAGCATCACCTTGATCTGAGTGAAGAAAGAGTGGATATACCTTGTGAGGATATGAATCATACTTGTCTGAAGCATTCTAAGCTCCATCCCATCACCATTGTTACAACCAAGTCCTACTTATGTATATGTGGATTATATGTTTGAATTAACTTTCGAATATCTAAATATTGATTCTTGATTGAGTGCTAATCTTGGTGCTATGAAAGTAGGAGATTTCTGAGGCTAAATGTTGAAGGGTATATGTCGTAACGTCTTTGTCTTTTCTTTCGTTAAGTTTTCGTCGAGTCTAAGTTGTGTCTTTGTTTTGATTTTGCTAAGGGACTAGCAAAAGCTAAGTGTGGGGGAATTTGATAGGAGCATTTCAATGTGATATTTTAGTAGTTAATTCCTCATATTTTGCTTAGTTAATTCGTTAACCGAATCGTTTTTTAACTGAATTTCTATTTTTATGTACATTGGAGTAGATGAAGAAGAAATGAGTGTTAGGTCCATAATTACCTAGAAATGATGGAGAAAAATGGAAATGCACTAAAAAGGTCAACTTTACACATTTTCCTACTCCGGCTAGGAGAAACCAAGCCAAGTAAGGAAGAAGGAGTGGCCGCCCGACCAAATGAACTCCAAATGAGCTGAAACTCTCCAGATCCATTCTAGACATCCCAAGGATCATTTCTTATGAAGGCTTAGTTTGGGATTGCTGTGCTATGAGAAGAAACACTTCTAAACTTGCTGTGAAAGGAAGCACTTCCTAACTTGCTGTGAGAAAAAGTAGCTGAGGTGTTTGGTAAACTGTTTGTAAAAGTACTGTGAGAACGAAAAGCAATTTCTAGGTGTTTGGTAAGTTGCAAGGCAAAAGTGGTTTGACTGGGTATAATTACCAAAATAGTCATACATGCCAAGATATGCTACTAAAATACATAATTTTATTTTTTGATTATGTAACCATATCAAATGAAAAAATTTCTCATGTATTATCCTTGTACCCTTGCTTGGACCGAATAAAAGATTTACTTTAAACCCTTCAATATGCATATTATGTTTTACTATTACACAAAATAAGTCTAGAATATTTGGATTAATTTCCCGACCATAGTTCAACAGGAACCATTACACAAAATATATTAAAGTCACTTGAAATTTGCAACTAAATGCTAAGTTGATGCATTCATTAGACTTTATAGTAATATAGCCATAAGCTCCAATCCTGGTGTAAGGTTTCCAGGCAGATTCATATAACTTCGTGGCAGTTGCAAGATTATCTTTTATCCATCAAATACAAAGTTTGGTTCCAATTGAATGCAAGGTATACGTGGTAAAGCAATAGAGTTGCAATAAACACGGAAAAAAGTTTAGAAATTTTTTGGTGGGAAAACCACAGATCATAAGATAACCACTACCAGAAAAAAGGTCATTTACAGCCCACAATGTGTGTTGTAAATGTCTATTTACAGCGCACAAATGCAAGCCGTAAATGGATATGTCGTAAAAGACAATTATTATTTATGGCACACATCATGTGCGCCATAAATGAGTCTGGACGTGCGTCGTAAATGAGTCAAATGTAAGCCGTAAAAGGGGGGGGGGGGTACATTTACAGCACACATACAATACACGCCGTAAATGATGGTTAAAAAATTAAAAAATCCAATAGTTCACAATTTATATATTTCATGTTGCTATATTTTTATTAGGATTACTGTTTACTCCCTATACTTATAGGGTTTCATCGTTTCAGTTCCTGACCTTTGAATTTCACCTAAAAAGTCCCTGAACTCTCAATTTTCTTCCAATTGGTCCATGCCGTCAAAATTTTCTGTTAAATTTGCCAAAAATGTCTATTATGCCCTCACTTTTATTTATTTATTTTTAAATTTATTTTTCTCTCTCTTTTATTTCTTTTTTTTCATTTCACCTCTTGAAGGTGTGTGGATTGGAACCATCTTGATGAGGAGGTGAACAAAAGGATGTGAGAAAGCCAGAAGAAGAAGAGGTAAAAAGAGAAAAAAATAAAGAAAATTAAAAAACAGAGGAAGAGAATTTTTTTTTTGAAGTAATTAAGGGTATAATAGATTTTTTTAGGGGAAGATAACAGAGTTTTTGACGGTAGGGACTAATTTGGAGGAAATTGGGAGTTCAAGGACTTTTTAGGTGCAATTCAAATGTCAGGGACTGAAACGATGAAACCCTATAAGTATAGGGAGTAAGCAGTATTTAACTCTTTTTATTAGTAAATGAACTTCATTAATCTATTTATTGTACTTCATATAAAATTTGCTTATGAGCAAAGAAAAATATATAGCAAGCAAAAACAATCCTTGGTTGGATATTTTAAGCTATCAACCACATTTTCCTGTAAGCATGCTCCTCATCTCCCTGAAGGTCAGCCACTCAGTGATGTCTCAAAGACTCTGTGCTTGAGTCCTTCTGAAGCAATCTGTTAACAATCCATTGAGTTGTTAACAGTGTGAACTTTGTTGACAATTACAAAGAAATAAATTCAAATGTTCTCACCCAAGTAATACCATATCGGTTGGAACCCACATCAAGTCCATATCTAGTGCATATTGCTTGTGGAATAACCTGGCAGAATAAAAGCAAACACCAAATCAAATTTTGCCTCAACCATGAATGAGCACAAAGGTTCCTACTTATCTCTTTTAGGTACAAATATCATTTCCCTTTTCTTGAAACCAATGGCATTGTAACTATGGATGACAACTGTGTTGGGCCACTGTATAAACATATCAAAGTGAACATTGTGCGTCTAAACTACAATCCTTATAAGTGAGCATTTGAGGCCTGAAGCAGAGGTGAATATCCAGGAAACTTATGTTAAATTCCAAACCATAATGGATGAAGGAAACCTTTATCTGCCTGAAGTCTGATTTGATAGAAGTAACTTAAAACTATTGAGAAGCTGCATTTATTCTTAACTGATAATCTAATAATATGAGATTATTATTTCATTAAACTAAAATGTTCAAAACTTACCTAAATTCCATAACAATCAAATATGAGCAAAAGAAAATGAATGAATGTTACCTCATAGGCAGAAGCAGTGCAAATCTCTTTTTGATTAGGAAGGAAAGTAAGAACATGATTAGTAGAACAGTTCAGAAATGGTTGTCAACAAATTAGAATAAAATAAACATCTGTACTTCCAGCACTAGGATTGCTATTCCTATCTACTCAAAAGGAGATAGCAACGATCTAGGCATCTCAAAGCTTAAACTTTTAGCTATAGATACTGGCCTAAGTTGGTATTTAGAGAATCTGAGATACCAATTGCAATAGATGCTCAACCCCAAAGTCCTCAATTAACAACAGAAGATGTCAATTGCAGCATTGCCATATCAATTTTAACAAAATTGCAGGGCCCTTTCAGAATCATTATACAAATTACTAACAAAGCAAAAACCATGCATTCATGAAATACTAACCCTGGGCTAACTCAAAACAGACATCAATTCCCAGCAGATATCAATTCCAAATGGCTCTAGCAATTGAATTTGGAGGAGACCCATGGGTTAATGAAATATTGACGACAAAGGAGAAGAAAAAAATCATCCAAAAATTGCAAAATACATATAGAATTGACGAAGAATGATTCATCTTTCTTTAAATTTTACACCTGGATCTAGAGGAAGAGAGGCATACCTTTGACGATATGGGTTGGCTCCTTACCAATCAGAGAGAAGAAGCAGTGAGAGAGCGGAGGATGTGGACGTGAAAGAAGAAACAAGAAAACCAGAAGGACAATTTCGCCAATATCAGAAATTTCATTAACACTTCCTTGTCTTCAACTTGATTCCCGCAGAAGCAGATTTCCAAAGCTAAGAAATTGAGCTTCCTGATTCTGCGGTTCAAGGAAGAGCTTCCGAATGGAAGCTGATTCTACATGTTTTACCAAACAGCCCAACTAAATTGTAAAAGCGCTTTTGGGACCAAAAGCAGCTCCAAAATCAATCCCAAACTGGGCCGAAGAGTGCCAGAGCTAGTTTTGAGTGGAAAGCCTTTAAACAATCAGTCCAATTTTCTGCAGAAGCAAAACTGGAAAACTGGTCCTGTAAGGAGTCCAGCAGCGTTTCCGGCCCAACCACATGGAATTAAGCTCTGAAATATCACCACAGTGATCTACACTCATTATGGATCATTTGATATGAAGAAGTCAAAGGCCCATTCTGATTTCTTGGTAGAGATATAACTGAAGGAATGAAGGAGCAGAAAGTGGCTTAAACCTAACAAATTCCATTAGTGTTTAAGTGCTTAAACCTAACCCATCATGATTTGTTTGAGGCCAAACACTATGGCTTGATAGCATATATATAGAGGCTACAAAGAAGTAACAAGACATTCCTTCATCCATTACATCTTCCTTTCTCTCTTCATCTCATTCATAAAACCTCCATATCCACCTCACAAAAATTCAAACTCATAGTATCCATACTACTCTATCTCCTCCATCACCATCACTATTTCTTATCCTCTACCTCCATTAACACCATCACTACTACATCATTTCTCCACTCTCTTTTCTATCATCATTTTCTCCATCTAGTCCACCTATTCACACAATACATAATACAAGCTTCACTATCTTTTATCATCAATGTTTCAAAAGCAAGAAGGAGAGGGAATCACCACCACCACCATCACCACCAAGACGTGAGCTTGGGGACTATCCTACAGACCACTAAGCCAACTCTATCCCTTTTACTCTAGATTATATTTTGGTGTTTAATTTGATTATGAAGTTAGCATATGGAATTATGAGTGAGTAGTACTTTGTAGGGGGTAGGGTTGAAAGCCTTAGCCAAACTTGTATGAAATATTGATGTTTTAATTTTCATTTGATATTATTTGTGATTTTCATCTTCATATGCTAGTTTAAGAAGTGAATGCATTCATTCAAACTTAACTATTTTGAATGTGTTGTGTTTGTCATCTCATGAAAAAAATGTTTAGGGAGTAGTTAACCTTGAGCATTAATAGCATGATAGCATCCTCTATGTGCATATGAAGGTTGTGAGTTAAAATCACCTAGATCTAGGATTGGTTTGCTTGCATGATTATTTAAACTCAAAGCTTTATGCATCTAGAAACAATGAATTGAGACTTAACCGGTAATAGGATTTGTTCTTAGGTAGTTAATTCTAGACTTATCCGGTTGGAATTGATACCATTAAAGGAGTTTAAGCCTTTGTAGTCTTATCCTGATGAAAAGAGGGTAATTGGGAAATTAGAATAGCATCACTTGTATTTGAACTTCAATACTTGCCAATCCAACCCCTAACTTCATCCATTATATTACTAATTTAGTTTACATTTGAGCATTTAATTTAATTTGGTTCACCACTCTATCCAACAAACAATCTCGCTACCACCACAATGCACATACTCACCATGAACCTAGATTTCTTGTGAATTTAGGTTTGTGATTGATAGGAGCATAAAATGCGATAAATATAGTGTGAAATACCTTACACTTTTCTTAGTTAATTCCTTTAAAAAGTCAGTTTTAACTTTGTTTTCTTTTTAGGTAGTTCGTGGAGTGATTCAAGAGAAATAAGAGCTGAAAAGGAGCAACGAAGCCATGAAACATGAAGTACTGATGCAGAGGACCATGTTTGATCAACCATTTGGCCAGAAATCACAAGGAAAATCCACGGAAATCGTTGTGCAAAACAGTTGCTGCAAAGCAGAAAACTGCAGTTTCAGAATCATCTTTCTGGGAACGGTTTTGAGAAGCAAATATTGCATCATTCCAGATTCACATTTGCAGAGAGGACCAGCGATACTTGAATACATGATGTTATACTTAAACTACAGCCAAATAACAGGTCAAAATAATCAACAAGGCAGTAGGAAATCAAAGTCGAAGTATGCTTCCTGATAAGGCAGAAACTGTCAGCTTTTCACGAAGCTTTTTGGGAGATCTTTTCCGGTGATTTTCTTGGAGTTTTTCCAGAAGGTTATTGATCATTCTAGATGATATGATATCATAGAGC
>LYNE01003941.1:2384-23711 GCA_001662545.1 Rosa x damascena
TTCATTTTAGCAAACAGAATGTGTTTATCTTTTTCAATTTCAGTGGAATTACAGGAATTTCTTGGTTCATGGCAGGGTGAGCTGAGTTTTCACTTCTTTGGATTTGTTATGTATATTAGTGCAACTGCTGCAAGGGCATTTAAATCTGTTCTGCAGGGTATCCTACTTTCTTCTGACGGGTAAAACTTGAAAACCTTCATTGTATAATCTGTCATCTGAGCACTTGGGATGTTTTTTGCGGATTGACAATTACCACCAACTCTTCTCATCATTATTGAATGTGCTAGAAATATTGTGTTGATATGGAAATTTTGAGTCATGACATGGCTAGGATACACTGTTGAAAGCATTTATTGCATATATTAATCTACTGTATCTGATGGATCAGAAAAGTCAAAAAGCTGAGGATTCTCTTTTGCTTTAATAATTTGATTGTTTTTTTGTGGGAGGAAAAGATAAGGGATGTTGGCATTAAAGATGAAGATCTTCTTTTGCTTTAATTATAGCTTGGTTTGCAGGTGCACATGTATGGCTGGTCTTTGCTTTATTAATCATTTTATTTTTTTGAACAACCTTTAATCATATAATTTTTAAGGGTCTGCTATTCATTTACATCAGTTGCTTAGAGGTATTCAGAAGCTTTGGAAGGAGTAGGACAGGGTCTGCTATTGATTTTGTTTTGGTAGAGAATTTGGTCTGTGCTTGTAGTCATTGAGATTGGATTGCTATTTGTTTTTGCTGCTTTTTTGAGCTGGTTTGATGGACTGTGCAGATTTAATCCCTTTCCCCGAAAGGGCCATGTCATTGGCATTTGACATCCTCAATGACCTTGTGGAGGTCAGCTTTCTCACTAGTTTTTCAATTTTTCAATTGTTGAATCTCAAAATTTTGGGAGTTTATACATAGGGTTTTGGCATTGAGTTAGTTCAACTTGGTTTGTATGCCAACTTTTCATTTTTTATGTTTGATTGCTTTGCAAGTTAGTGAAGAATTGCCGCCATGACTCTGCTTCAGGTCATGACTCTGTTTCAGTCTCTTATCCGATTTTGGCCTCTATTTCTTCCTTTTTTTTAATCTAGAATCGGCATGGTCCTCTTTATTCTCCTTTTTACTAACCCACTGGTATCTCATCGAGACTTGATTGATTTTGCAGGGTAAACATGGTATCGAGAAACAACCGTTCCAGCTTCTTGATTTCATTGCTGCAACTGGTACTGAGAAAATTAGACGGGTAAATTGGTCATGAGGTTTTTTATTTGGATTATTCTTTGAGCACCGCACATAAGTGCTCCTCTTACTATCAATGAGAACTCTGACTCTTATGTTCGTACTGATACAGAGACGTTCCTCAATAGGATAGTTCATGAGGTTAATTAGTATGTTTACTGTAAGATCTCATACAGCCTTAGCAGCATAGGACGTTTCCATCTTTTTATTTTTAGGGGGAATCTGCATTATGCAGACTTGCCTGGCACACATTAAATCATCAATGAGGATCACTATGGGGCACTCATCCACCACCTCTCTTTAGTTTGCAACAAACGCTGAAGTTGATGAACTGCGTAATGAACTCGCAAATTATGAGGTGAAGAACCTGCTAAAGTTGGGAAGTGTGCTGGGATGAATCATTGTTTTTCTTTTTTGGGTATATGCAAGGTCTGAAGTGCATTAGGCAAGATGTTGGTCCTTTTTGGTTGGCCTGAATTGCATTTCTTCTATAGATGTGATCATGTATGGATGAGTCTATTTTAGCCACATTTGTATATATATTTTTTTGGTATGAGAGATCCGTAGATGTGATCTTTTCTATTTTTTGGATACAATTAGCATTATCAGATCTATTTAAGGGATTATAACAGCTATTTATTATAAGAAAATTATTGTTTATTTGGTCAATTTTTGGTTCCAGCTAATTCTGAATCTTGCCATTACCAAATCAAACAATAGTAGGAAAAAAAGTAAAATACGTCGTCTGATGAGGATTATAGGGTTGAATCAAATATATTTTTAACAATTCACACGACGGTTCTTACCGATATCATTGTTGGATGCACACAAAGACAACAAGTATTAGCAAAAATCATTATCTCAAATGTCACAATACAACGGTTCGAGTTATATCTGTTGTGTGAAGCCTTTTGTGTAGTAGTGCATGCTTATAAGCTTTGGTGGCAGAGTGCTTAACAAATCCATTGGGAATGAAGAAGCATAATCTAATGTGTCTTGAACTAAATGTTGGACCTTCTCAACAGAACATAAACTTAGAGAAAATGATAAATGCACATGCAACTACTTCTCAGGTATGTAATCTCTGCTATAATTTGTAAGATTTACGAATTTAAGGTGAAACAAATTCTAGTTAGATGTTTAAACCAATATTTGATTCTCTTAATTTCTTATATTTGTAGTCACAACAATCAAGTCGACCAATCAATGCTCCAAGCAATGATCTTGAAAATAAAAGATGTGCACTTTTGAATTTGAACAATTATGAAGAAGATGAAGTGGTGGCTGAAGGGAAGATCTCTTCAACAAATCCAAGTACAAAAGTTCATTGTGTGCCTCTTGGACGAGATTGTTGGAAGGTTTGGGTTGATGTGGTGTTTGATAAGTATCAGACTATGGAAGTGTATAGAGCAACCATGGATGCCAAACAACTTGGTGAAGCTGTAGGAGGCACTCTTGCATGGCCCAAAAGCTCCATTAAAATGCTCCCTTAGTAGTTGAAGTAGCAGGTACATTTTGCTTTACTAGAGAATTTATGTAGGTCAGGAAGTACCATGCATGTTTTGTCAATGCTGATGAACAAAGAATCCAGTACTTTGTCATGCTTGTTTTGTAAAGAACATATGTATAAGAGAATGTGGCACTCCGCACTCCGAATGAAATGTATATTTTTCATACATGGTTAGGGTACATGTACTAATATTGGCATGTGAGTGTGTTTAAGTAATGGTGAATCTTTATAGAGGTACAGGAAAGCAGAGCCCAACCAATTGGGTGCAATAATATGTACCGAATTTATAACAACGTATCCAGTAATATGACAACATACCATGTGTGCTATTGAAAACTAAAGACAAACTTACAACATGCACTTGAAACGTTGTCGAAAATTTATGACAATGTGCAGAGCTCATTGCTGAATAATTACAACATCATGCTTCGCCTCTTATCGACAACGTGCAAAACACGATGTTAAGGACTCATGGACTTTTAATGAATCTGGCATCTACAACAAGAGCCAAACGTTGTCAAAAGTAATTAACAACGTGAATTGCATGTTGTTAAACATGTTTTTTCTTGTAGTGATGTTAGTCTATTTCTTGGCAGAAGCAATTGCAGACATAGTTCAAATGCTCAAGTTTGGAACGATTCTCTTTCTCTTTCTACCTCTAATGCTTTTAATTTTGATAAATTAGGTCTTGGCTGTAGTAGAGGTTTTCTGTTGTAATTTCTTTGTTTACTAAACCAAAAAAAAAAAACTATGGAAATGTCCTTATTTTGATGGTAAAACACTCACTTTACACCTCAAGAATGAAGCAATAAAATTTTATTGGTGACAAACATCTCACAATGCATTTGTTCATACATATATGAATTGAGAGAAACACGCAGACCTAAATTACGTTGCGACCGACTAGGATCGAACTGATGAGCAAACCAACCCAGCCCACGTAAGACTTGTAAAGATTTTCGTAAAAATTGGATATAAAACACAGATGCAAACATAACGATAACAGAGGATTAAAAATACTAAAAGCAAAGCTTGATCTATATATTATTCTATTTTTGGTTACATGGATTGGAGAATTGAACTACCGATCTAGCCTAATCCTAATCGACTTGTTTTGCATGATCATAAAGAGAAAAACCCGCCAAAATAAAACTTGATCAGACCCACAATGACCGAGAGAACACAAAATTGAAACCATTATTGATGGTACATACAATGACAACCTTTACTTGCACAATACACTCAGAACGTCACCGTACGTAGCACCGAAGTTGTCCAGTTGTCAACTCTTTTCTATTCTATTTTTACTCTCAATTAATCATACAACTGATAAGGAGCATGAAAAGTAATTGCAAGAACACACTGAGAAATGATATTAGTATCTGTATAAACACCAAACATGCTGGGTAACATATCAGAGGTCTGTGATATTATGTGCCCCCATAGTTAGTGCATGATACTATAAAATACGGCCAAAGATATAAACAGCCGTTGCTCTCATGCAGTAAGAATTCCACATTATTCACTGAAAGTGAAGAAAGTAAAGGCCAAACTGGGGTTTGCATGTGAATTCTATATGATGATTATTCAATGATACTTAAGTTAGGTTTATTTTATTTATTTATTTTCCTGATATGAGTGCCACGTTAGTGTTTGACGCGTAAATCCGGTAGGGGTGCAAACTGTCTCTTTTGAGCGAGTGATTGCGCAGGCGTGCCAGCACCGTGGGGTGCAGTCGTCGGGGTAGTCCCTTGACCTAACTTCTTCTTCAAGCGCTGTGGACAAGAAGAGCACCAACCTCGCCACAGGGTTCTTCTCTAGCCTTTCGGGAAAGGACTTTTGCCTTACGGATAAGGACTTTGGGTGTGATCTCTTCGCGTCACCGAATTAATACTTAGTATTGTAGACTAAGCAGAGCAATCACTGGGAAGTTTGGAGAAAGCACGGGTTTTGCTAAAGCGTGACTTTAGCTTCGCTGGGTTGCGAGGGCGTTACCCTTGCTTCGCTGGTTGTATCGGTGGCAGTAGTACTAGCAATCGGCTCGCGAGGAGACTAGGACTGGAAGCACGGTCGCCGGGTTGAACTGGTGATGCTGACAGTCGGCTCGCGAGGAGACTAGGACTGGCGGGCGGTCATCGGGTTTCAACAAGGTTGAAGGTTTGCTCCGGGGAGGCTTTGTAATCGCTGGGATTAGTTGATTTGAGAGAGGTCCTTGTTCTGTCCTTGAACCCTAGTATTTATACCTAGGGTTTTGACTGTTCCTTGCTATAGAAGGATTATTGATTGAAGTTCCCTATTCAATCTCTGCTACTTGACTCCAATAAGGTTTCGTTTTCCTTATGGATTACGGAATGGGCGAAGCTGTAACCCAAACCCAAGTAGGCTTATTTTTGGGCCGCAGGTATCGGCCCGCTATGCTAAATCCACTAAAGGATCTTGCCAAAATTACTTTTGGGCTCAAACATTGCCCCCAGGCCCCGAAAGCAGGCCCGCGAAGATGTAACTGCTTGAAGGGGACTAGAACGACATACCGGTCGCTTGAAACGATGTCATTAATGAAGGTTGCATCCTCTCATTTGCAAAAATGCCTTTCTGTCGTATCGTTTCCCTCACAAAATTCCTTATTTAAACTCATGGCCGCAAGACTTGTCACATCAAAAACCCTTCTAGTCTCTTAAACCCAGAAAAACCCATTTCTTCTGTTATCTCCCTTGCAGAAACCCAGAAATGGCTCCCCCAAAGAAAATAGTCATCGATCAAGAGGAAGAGTTAAACGAAAAAGTTGCCCACACTTGGGGAACCAACATCGGTGCCCGCATTCGTCTCCAAACACCTATCCATCGCCCCCTGCTCCTCCGATTCTCCAACCATCAAACCGGACTGGGTCCAGCGCCACAAGATGCTATTCCAGCCGACGCTATTACTCTCTACGGTCTACCAGTCCGTCGGCCCATTCCAGTCCTCCGAAGGACGCCTGGAGATTTCAGTAGCTGGGGCGCCCAAAACCATCGAGCCAAAATAGGGCATTGGCCGTCCTCCATTAGTGCAGCAGAGACTTCTTGGTATCGCGCAACGCGGGCGCGGGATCTGGCTCGCTGGAACGCAGCAGGTATCATACATACTATCGACCTATGTTTCAAACTTCCTCGTGGTGGCAATCGCTCGCCACTCGCTGCTTTCCTTTGTTTCTGGAATACCGCCACCAACACATTTGACTTCAGATTTGGTCAAATGAGTATTACTCTGTTGGATATTCTCGCCATCACTGGCCTGCCCATCGATGGTGAACCCTATGCGTATGGTCAATTCGATTCTGTCAACTTCACTTCGACCATGGCCCAGCATGGTCAAAGCGCCCACAGCGGCTCCTACCCGCGATGGTTGGCGTATTACAGCCGGGAACATAATGCGACCGGCGGCATTGCCTTCCTAGAGTATTGGCTCTGCAAGTTCATATTTTGCACCTCTTCCTGCAAGCCCACTGGTACTTGGACTCTCCTGGCGACGACCCTCTACAACGGCCGTAACATCTAGCTTGGGCAACCAGTGTTAGGAGCCCTCTACCTCATATTATACCAGGCCACAATGCATCCATTTGAGACTAGCATGTCTGGCCCCTTTTGGATTTTGGATTTCTGGATCCAGACTTACTTTCCATTCTTCCTTCGCGATGACATCCCGCTACTCCCACCGGCCGACCAACTCTTGGGTCGATGGTTCAGCCGTGAGGGAAGGTACTCATCCCCCCCTTACTCCGAGTGTTTTTGTTACTTGTACCTCTTAAATGAGATGCCGTACTGCGACATAATTTTGGGTAGAAGATTCCCCTCTTTACTTGAATATGGCTTTCTTCCCGGCGATCCTCGCTACAATGATTGCGCACGCTTGGCCTTTCGCCGCGCGATCTCCTGTTCAGACATCAGAATCGCTGCTGAGGAACTCAGCTACGAGCTTTACGCTCTTAATCATTTTGCTCGCCAATTCGGCCTTGTCCAATTGGTGCCATTCCCTCTGTACGACGCCTGGAACTACAACACTTCCTGGCGCAGATTCGGGCCCCCTCTAGGACCTGTACCGGCGCAAAGTATGCTCGCACTGGTTGATCTTCCTGATTGGGCTCAGGCCATCGACGCCGTGGACGGGACTGAAAAAGGATACGAGACATGGTGGGAAGAGGTCTCCGTCAACTGTTGGACTCAGCAGGACGACGAACTCTTCGCAACACTCTTTGGAGAACTGAAAAACCCTTATCCTGTCGATGTTGAAATGCTCGCTCGCTTCCCTGAGGATGCGACACGATCCCAGCCTCTTCCGGTGACACAACCGACGCGAGTTCCTTGCCCGGCCCAGGCTGGTATTGTAATCCGCGAACCCCCTATGGAGGTAAGTATCTGAGCCTTATCTTCTGTAATTTTCGTTTTACTCTCTTTCTACTCACCCCTCGCTGTGTCAGGAAACTACGCCACGTTCTGGCGCTCGCACAATCCGTGCTTCCCCGGCCGCTGGCCAGTCTAGAAAGCAGAAGGCGGTGCTCGCAGAACCTGAAGCTGAAGATTCTTCCTCTGACGACGATAATCCGCAAACTGTAAGAACCCTCTACTCTTAGGATTATGCCTCTCTGCGAGTCAAGTCTAACTTTGCAATTTTGGCAGATCGCGGCTGCTTTGGCTCGCAAGCGCAGCCGTTCGGACCCTCGCACTGACCCATGGGAAGAGGATGAACCACTCGCTGATCGACTGGTAAGAGATAAGAAAACCATACTAGAAATTATCCATCTTTTAGCCCAATTCCTATAACTGTTTCACTCACAGGTCCATCGCCGGTCCTCCGGACACCTTGGGGAAGGCTCTTCCGCTGCTGGTGAAGGAACAACTACCCCGTGGGCTCAAACACCCGCGGTTTCTAGTAATCTCCCACCTCCTGCCAGTAACGCGAGCGATGTGCATTTGGCTTTGATTCCGGTGCAGGTCATAGACGACAGTTCACTCGAGCTGGAAGGAGGAATAGCTCCTTCACACTCGCCGCATGAGGAACCGATCGCTGCACAACCCCTAACGCAGGTAGCGCTTAATCCCATTCCTGATGAAGCAACTCAAGAGCCTATGCCGATAGCAATCCTGCACGAGCCTCTGGCCGCAGAGGTACACTTTCTCTTGAACAAAAGGCCTCGGTCCTTATTTTATTCTGTGTACTCTAATAAGTCCTCCTCAACCACAGAATCCTGATCCTGTCGGGGAAACAGCTACCGCTGCGGAGGTACCTATCGCTGATCCAGTGGACCCCATCTGTGGAGATATGGTGATCCAGGAGCCTGCCCCCCATGTCCCTGAAGCGGGAGAAGGAGCGAATGTCGAACCGTAGCCAGAAACGGTCCCTGTTATAGAGCCTCAAGAGGCCCCTACTGCTGCTGATGTTGATGCTCCATCGCCCGAGCCTCCTTCCAGGCTGGAAAGGCTTGTTCGCGTACTCAAAGTGACTCCTCCAGGAGTTATAGATGAGGCGAGAGATGGGTTACAGCGACTTCTGAGTCCCGAGATCCTACTACCAGGTGCGTCTGCCAGAGCTCAGGAATACTTGATGGTTCTCCACCGCGAGCGAACTATTACTGAGGCTGAGTTCACCGAGATATATGAGCTATTACAGAACCTTCCTGAGCGGATCAAGGAACGAACGACCGCGACCACACAAGCGAGGCAAGCTCAAGCCCACTATCAAGGCCTTGCACAACAGACAGAGACCTCTCGCGACTTCTTGGACGATAGAGTTATCCTCGTCAGAGACTTGCGGATCACACAGAATCATCTTAGGACTCAAATCCAGGAATTGCAAGTCCAATTGACTGCGGTGACGGCCCGGCTTGAGCATGAGGAACCTCTGCTAGAGCAACCCTTAGCGGCCTTCGAAGCAATGTCTCAAAACTTAGCTCAGGCTCGCGAAGCAGTCGACAAGCAGAGCGAGCTGCTGCTGAAGCTAGTTTTCGTCTGGATGAACACCTACTTCGCTTGACCCATGCGGGCCGAAAACTTTAGGCCTCTTATGTTTAGGCCTAGTTTGTATGAATAACATTATATTTATCTAATATATTTAGCCCACTTTGCTTGGCCCAAATATACACTCAATTTTCAAATTAATGTTTACCTTTATTGCCATTGAAGTTGGTTTGACAAAATAATCTCAAAACAGAGCAGTTATCTCCTTGAAGACTGCCCCGCTTCCCACGCGTTTTCAAGTACCTTCATTTCCGAGATCTTTGCATTCAATTCCACTGATACTCTTATTGATGGCGTTGAAAGTACTTCAACCGTCCATCGCACGGTTGAGGCCATTGAACTTGGCTCTATAAATATCAACACCTTGGGGAATTGATAAGCACCAGCAAGTATGGCTTTCCCAGAGATAGTTTCGCAAACCTTACTTCTCTTTCTTCACTTTCTGAGATCTTCTCCCCATAGCATCATCCTCAGCCCCAAATTCATAGGCTTCATGGCTTAATCTCAAGACCTGGGTAGGCCTCATGGCCTAATCTCAGGTCCAGTGGCATGTCTTTGGTTTCTGAAAATCTGGATGAACTTGCCAGTCTCAGTTAAACCGAAGAACATGTCACGCTCCTAACGCGGCAGAACCCTACTCTGAGGGGTCCCTCTTCTCAGACTGTTTGTGTGGAGCAAAAGGGAGAAGGGAGGAAGGCCACTTTGAGGCCGCCTGCTCTTCTTCCGCCGTCTACCTCCAGGGTCCAACTACGAGGCTTCTGTTTTTCCCCTGGAGGTAGATGTGGTTGTGAGTCGCGCTCGCTCTGGATACCAACTCCATCCCGGAGGACATCCAACTAGAAGGGTTGGGATGGATTATTTCCTTCCCCTTTCTTCCGGTACAAATGAGAGCAGCGGCGACTCAGATCAGAGGAGGATCTGGGTGAAGAGAGGAAGAGTGCCAGCGGTACGGCCCAATTTGCTTCTCGCCACCACAAGATCTAGGAACTCTTAGAAGATCTGCAATCCTTATGTTTCTTTAAGCCACTTTTGGCCTTGTAATTGTAAATGTAACTGTTTCAATTTGTACTGCTTTTGGCCGCAAAGCCACTCTATGAATGAATGTTTTTGAGCACAAGTAAGAAACATTGTTCTAAAAATAAGGCCTCATGTATAGGCCATCCAGTATATTCTTAACACACATTGTCAAGGAAAAAATACAACAAAACTAAGGCCTCAAAAGAAGGCCTAGAATTAATCAAAACAGGGCCACAACCAAAGGAAGGCCTCATGTTACAAAGTGTATAGAGTGTTACCCCCTAGTATTCGTAGGTGAAGCAAACATATGAGATGAAGGCCATGAAATAAGGCCTGAACGTCGAAATAATACGAGCCGAGGAAAACTATGATTGCCCCCCAGTCTGGGACGAAGGTTGATCGGGTGGATCGTCGAACTCCCAAACACTAGGGTAATATTTCTTCAGGAATCGCCCGTTGATGGGATTACGATAGATGTCACCATCCAAATCCTTGAGATGAAAAGCCCCGCGCTCCAAAATGTGATGAATAACATGGGGTCCTTCCCAGCGAGGAGTCCACTTACCGCGACCGGTCAATTTCTCGCCCAAAGGCAAAACAGCTTTCCAAACAAGGTCGCCTTCTTTATAACTGCGACCACGTGTCCGCTTATCATAAGCGCGGGCGATGCGCTGTTTTTCAATTACTAAATTATCTAGGGCCGCCAAGCGCTGCTCGCTTAAGTCTTCGTGTTCTTGCCACATTGCCTGGACATAATCTTCACCGATCAAGTGGTGCTGGTCTTGCACACGTAAGGAATGAACGTTGATCTCCAAGAGTAAAACTGCATCATGACCAAACATTAATGCATAGGGTGTGGTAGCAGTGGGATTCCTCTTGGAGGTGCGATAAGCCCAGAGTGTCTCATACAAAGTGTCGTGCCACTGTCGAGGGTTTTCGATCAGCATCTTCTTTAACAGGGTAATAATAATCTTGTTGCTGGCTTCTGCTTGACCGTTGGACTGGGCATAATATGGAGTGCTGTGGATAAACTGGATACCGAAATCGTTGACAAGTTGCTTGACAGGACCTCCCATGAAAGCTGCCCCTCGGTCCGAAAAGAGCACCTTGGCGATGCCAAACCTGCAGATAATGTTATGAAAGATGAACTGGCGAATGGTAGCACCAGAAGCCTCCTTCAACGGTTCAGCTTCAACCCACTTGGTAAAAAAGTCAGTAGCCACAATGATGAACTTGTGTTGGAGGGAAGAGTGTGGGTGAATCATCCCGATCAAGTCCAATGCCCAGCCTCGCGCAGGTCACGGTTTAATGATAGGTTGCATGGGAATGTTAGGAACATGCTGGACCGGACCGTGAGCCTGGCAGTCCTGACATCCTTTAGCAAAAGCGATACAGTCCTTCAAGATGCTAGGCCAATAGTACCCATGTCTTCTGATGAGCCACCTCATTTTAGGTCCCGCTTGATGAGCGCCGCAAACCCCTGTATGTGCTTCGCGCATTAGTCGTTTTGCTTCGTGGCCACACACGTAGCGAAAATCTATGCCATCCTCCCCGCGCCGACGTAACTCATAGTCCCTGAGGAAGTAATTTAAGGCAAGAAAACGAGTCCTTTTTTCAGCTATTTGGTCTGGCTGTTTGAGGTATTGGATCAATGGAATGCGCCAATCAACGTCAATAGGCTCGAGGGTAGCGACGACTAGATCATCCGGAGGGTCAGGCCGTACGAGCCATGAAGGCAGTGTGCGACGCTCAACTTTCAGGATGCGTTCGCGAACTCCATATTTCAATGTAACGCCTGTAGCCAACTGAGCGAGTTCATTGGCCGCGAAGTTGCGCTCGCGAGGGTTGTACTCAAAACCAACGTCGTCAAACTCATCTAGTAACTCCACGGCGCGGTTCAGATAGGGGACGAGCAAGCAGCTCGCACATCTGTATATTTCTTGAAGCTGATTTATCACAGGTAAAGAATCGCCGCGGACCTGAACCTCTCTGACCCCTAGTTCCAGTAAGACTTCTAGGCCAATAATAAGGGCCTCGTACTCAGCCTGGTTGTTTGTACACTTAAACTCTAGTTGGAAAGAATAAGAAAAATGATCGCCCGCTGGGTTTTCCAGGACAACCCCTGCCCCTGCTAATGTTTCAGTTCTTGAACCATCAAAAAACAATACCCATGGCTGTAAGGAGATTGCAGCTTGATACCATATGGCGTACTCTGGAATACGCGCCAAATCTGGTCGGGTGATAGTAATGGGCGCTATCTCTAAGTCTGTCACCGTCGGGATATCCAAAGTAGGGTGCTGTGCCAGAAAGTCTACGATGGCCTGTCCTTTTACTGCTTTCTGAGGAACGTATTTTAGCGAGAACTCGGACAGGGCCAATACCCATTTGCCAATGCGGCCTCTAAGGATAGGTCGCGATAGCATGTACTTGACCAAGTCGGTCTGAGCGATGATGCAAGTAGTAAAAGATAACATATAGTGTCGCAACTTGCATGCGGAGAAGTACAATGTAAGGCACAGCTTTTCCATTGGAGTATATCTTGTTTCGCAGTCTGTAAGTGTCCTGCTGAGGTAGAAAATAGCATTCTCGATGCCTGCTTCATCATCCTGGGCGAGCAGGCTGCCAATGGAAGCTTCAGCTGCTGATATATATAACTTCAATGGAAATCCAGCCCTCGGAGGAACAAGCACAGGTGGACTCGCGAGGTAGGTCTTGATTCTGTCGAAAGCCTCTTGATGTTTAGGCTCCCACACGAACTCAGCCTGACCCTGTAGTTTCAGTAATGGGGAGAAGGGCTAGATTTTACCTACAGAGTTAGAGATGAAATGTCTCAGAAAGTTGATCTTACCCAGCAGGCATTGCAGCTCTTTCTTTGTTCGTGGGGCGGTGGCATTGATGACCGCGCTTGCTTTGTCTTCAGGGACTTCGAGGCCTCTCTGATGGACAATGAATCCTAGAAAATCTCCTGCTTGAACTCCAAAAACGCATTTGGCTGGATTCATTCTGAGCTTGTGTTGGCGCATGCGCTCAAATACCTTTCTGAGATCCGTGATATGGTCACCTTTCTTCTGAGACTTCACCACTACGTCATCGATGTAGACCTCTAAAATTTTCCCCAGTATGTCATGGAAGATCAGGTTCATAGCTCGCTGATACGTTGCTCCAGCATTTTTCAGTCCAAAAGGCATAACCACATATTCAAAAACGCCCGCGAAGCCGGGACAACGGAATGCAGTTTTATGTCTGTCTTCTTCTGCGACTGGAATCTGGTGATACCCTGCGGTGCCGTCCATGAAAGATAATAATTCATGTCCAGCTACAGTGTCTACTAACATATCCGCGACCAGCATGGGGTAGACGTCTTTAGGTGTAGCGACATTAAGGTCTCTGTAGTCAACGCAGACCCTCATCTTGTCATTCTTCTTGCAAACTGGCACGATATTAGATAGCCACTGATTGTACTTGGCTACCCTGATAATGCCTGATTTATGCATTTTTTCGACTTCCTCTTTGACGAGGACTTGGGTTTCGGAATTCATTCATCGTGGCTCTTGTTTCACGGGCCTCTTGTCAGGGAGTGTTGGTAGTTGATGGTAAACTAAGTCCGGTGACAGGCCTGGCATATCCTCATACTTTTCCGCGAAGCAGTCTTTGAATTCATGTAATAACTCAATGAGCCTCTGTTTCTCGCTAGACTCTAAGTAAGCGCTGATAGCCACCTCCATAGGCTCATTTGCTGTCCCGAGATTGACTTTCTCGGTAGGATCTCTGACTTTAGGAGGTGTATCGTCCAGCGCTGCTGGAGCGAGCTGAATATCGACCTCAACATCTTGTTCTTGGTCAGAGAGCTCTTCATGGACGACCTTTAAGGTCGCGACCCGATCGTAGGCCTCTTTTTCCACTAAGTACGATGATAGTCTTTCGTACAGCGAGTGGAAGGCCTCTATCCCTCCTTCTGGAAGGTCGTAATCCATTAATCATTTAAGGGTTTGGGCACAGCGTGGCCAGGCCTTTCCAAGCCTTCTTTTGCGAGCGTCAGCCCCCACTGTGCCAATTCAGAGGCCGTCACCCCTGTGGGGCGGCCTTTGTCATCGATGCCACCGACCTGTAATGGAGTGATAGGCTCCAAATAGTAACTGGCATCTACATAGTTTGCGGAAACGGGAAATGGACGAGGGTCCGCCTTAATCACTTCCGCTTTATCTGTCTTCCGGTTCCACATAACGAGCTCCTGATGAAGACTCGACGGAACACAATAGCTCCTATGGATCCAGTCTCTGCCCAGAATAGCACTGTAGGCCGCATAACAATCTGTCACAAAGAAAGCATAAACTCCATCAGCTGGGCCAACCTTGATGCGCAAGAAAAGAAGTCCCAAGGTCTTTGTCACAGTCCCCGCGAAGTTCTTGAGCGTAAGGGATGTGGACTGGATCTGCTCCCTCTTGATTCCGAGCAAGTGCATGGTTCTGGTAGTGACCACATTAACGGCAGCGCCAGTATCTACCATGATCTTGCTAACCTTGATGCCGCCAATGTCTGCAGTTATATATAGAGGTCTCATGTGCTGGACCATCGCAGGTGTTGGCTTGGTGAAGCTCATGAAGAATTCTTTGCTATCAGCATCCTCCGTCTGAAGCAAAGCCTCTTCTTCCACAGGTGTCGTGACCGCTGATGTGATCTGCAAAGGTTGCACACTGTTTTCCCCAGTTTCGACGCATTCCTGGGCGGCGACCGGTAATGCATATCGCACGGGAAGTACGTAAACCATGTTGCAAGACGTATCGGCTACATCGGGCTCCTCCATATCATATCTAGATTAAGCTTGGGTTCATTGGAAGGGGTGTCAGTATTGAACTGCTTAACCAGTCGATCGACTAACGACTCCTCTGTAAGGCCTTTGACCTCACACTGTTCGCGTTCATGTAGCTCAAGTGTCTGTTTGGGTGAGCTTGGCTCCGGTTTCCCTTCTGCGCTGACCTTGGGGGAGGCGACCACCACACTCTGGACCCTTTTGGGCCTCCACTGTAAGGTCTCGGTAGTCTGTTCCTTGCCCCCCAGTCTCTTGAAAACCGAAGGTTTAGCTTCCGGCTCCTTGCGAAATAACCTACGCCTAACATGAGGTTGCCTTGCCGGCGAAGTTTCAGTTCTAGTTGGCGGAGGTATCCTTTCTTCAGTGATCCTGCAAAAAACACTGGGCTTATCTGCCCCTGTTGCTTGTTTCTGGAGGCTGCGGGGAGCCACTAATGGCTTGGCAGCGAGTGCCTCCATTTCCTTCTGATACTGCTCCGGCGATTTGACTAATTGCGAAGGCTTGATCAGGCCCTGATCCAGGGCCTCTAGAGCGCGCTTGGCTTCCCCGAACCTACGTTGCAGTTTCTTTTTCCTGGAAGAGCTTATTTCCACTGCCTTCCCTTTTTCCCTAGTGTACTACTTTCCTTCTTTGATGGTGGCAGCAGGAGCAGGTGGAATGTAGGGCTTGGTTAGAACGTCCTTTCTTTTGTTCGCGGCCTTCTCCGCTTGTTTCTGATAGACCGCGGCTGCTTTCAGTTTCCTAAACAAGTTGGAGTCCTTAGGGGATGGTGGTGATTCCACCCTCTCCTTTTTTCTTGGGATAGAAGGCTGATAGTTCCGCGATGGTGAGGCCCACTTAATGGGCGGGAGAGAGCCAAAGCGAAACGTCTGCTCGACCTCTTCATGTGACACTTGGATGCCACACACTTCCTTGCATCGCGAGCATAGGATCACTGGTGAGGCTTTCCCGACTGATTTAGTTATCTGCTGCGCGGGGACCTCATCCTCAGTATACTTTCCTTCTCGCCCCTTCGTATTTAAATCCAAGGTTGGTTTCCTCTGTTTCGGCCTGGACCAGTTCACATCGACCATATTGATCTCGGTGTCAGGAAAAGGGTTCAAGTCTACGAGCGCTGTCGCCTGTACTGGAGCTTCCACCTGCAAACTGCCATTATTGAGCCATACCTGGATCTGGTCTTTGAGTTTCACACAGTCTGCGGTATTATGGTTCCACAAGTTGTGGAATTTGCAGTACTTCTTCCCTTTCAGCTGGTCTGGTCTAGGAAAAGGCCCAAAATCGGTCTTCACCATCTTCGCGGCGATCATTTCATCCAAAATCTCATGTGCCTTATTGGCATCGTAAGTATATGTCGCGAACTCAGGTTTGGTGAAGGCCATGGTTTTGAGTTTGACAGGTTCTTTGGATATTTTCAGCTGCTTCAGGGCTGGATTCCTTTTCCCGGTCAGCTCATAAGCAGCGACATCATTCTCCTCTTCCTCATCGTCATCTTGAAACACTTCCTCAGTGTGGTGATGGTAGTAAGGATCATAGGTAGCTGGCTGGTAGCTCAGGGCCGCTACGGTGCGATGCTTTCCTGGCACATATGTCCCTTTGGACGCATTCTTCCTAGCGTCTGTTTCTCTGAGAAGATGTTCAAAGCTGCCTACCTCTGTGATGAGTTCTCCCATTGATTGGATCATACTGCCATGTTGCTTTTTCTGTTGGCGAGGTTCCAAGCCCTTGATAGCCAGCTTGACTAACTCCTTCTCGGGCAGGATGACATTCAGCTTGGCTTTCTGAATTTGGAAGGGCTAAAGATAAGCCACAGCAGACTCGGTAGGCTGTTGGGCCATCTGAGTGAGAGAAGCCAAGTCAACCTCAGGCTCGATGGCTCCAAAGGTTTCTCAGAACAGCTTTTCCATCACGGGCCAATCTGCGACGGTCCCTGGCCGAAGTTTGAAAAACCACCTAAAGGCAGCGCCTGAGAGAGAAGTGCCAAAGATCCTGCATTTGAGGATGTCATCATTCTGGTACTGGCCGCATTGTACCCTAAACCTGGCTAGATGTGTAGCCGCGTTCTCTGTATCTTCTCCTGAAAAAGTAGAAAATATGATATTTTTATAACCCCTGGGAAAAGGCGCGAGCATCACATGACACGAGAAAGGTCCCTCATAGACCCCATCCACTTGGGTCCTAGGATTAGCCAGCCTGATCATCTCCTCTACCTCGTCGCGTCTCACATACTCCGGACCCGGAGGTGGAGGAGGAGGTGTTGCCATAGTATGGCGGGCAGCCTGCAAGGGTAATGCCTGGTTCAAAGTCCCTACTCCTTCTCCTATATGTACCACGTGAGTTGTAGCTGGTGGCTGAAGAGTTACTGCGGGGATGGGCATTTCTTTTGCCAAGGCTGTTATCTTAACCGAGTTACCCGTCTGGTCAATACCATAATAGCTTCTTGGTAGCTCCTGATACACATTTTCTGCCCCGTCGCTATCATATTGGATAAAAGTGGTAGAACCAGATGCGTCTCCAATAACCCTCGACGTTGGATGCTTCTGTCTGGTGGTCTGTCCATCTGCCGAGGTGCCCTTTTCTTTGCTGCCACCGATGACCAGAGCTTGCTCTTTGCCTTTCTGTGGCGTAGCGCCAACGGTTGCGGCCGGTGTAGCGGTGCTGCTGCTAGCTTTCTCTCGCTGATTAGGCGGTACGTACTTGCTAGAGCCAGATGGCTGGCCAAGAGAACCGAGGAGAGAATTAGGGTCCCCTAAAGCCTTGTTCAACACTTCTCTTGCTTGGTTCAGCTCGGCTCTCTGCATGGCCACCTTGGTTGCGAGGCCAGCGCCGTCCTTGCGAAGATCTGCCATATTTGATGCAGTCTGCTGAGTTTGGTTTGCGATGGCCGCCAGGATCTCTTTTTGTTGCTGACTATGCTGACTAGCGACAACCGTGACATGAGCCCTTACTGCACTTTCTGATTGTGCGATCTGTTGTTGGGTATCTACTGCATGTTGGGTCATGCGCTGGTCTAACTCGCGCATGCGCTGATCAGTCTTCGCTTGTTCCCTTTCAAAATCAGCGAGTATAAACTGGCGGTGACTTTCAATGTTCTCCATGATGATCGCGAACCTCACCTCTGAGGTCGCTCCTTCTGGAATAGGCTTCGCGATAAAAGCCTCTATTCCTCCACTTTCCACTGTATTAGGAACAGCGGTAGCGACAACATTGACGGCAGTGCCGGCTTGTTGAGTAGTAACGTTCTGGCCCTCAGTAGTGGCCGGGTGATTCTCTTCCCGTTCAGTAGACATGTCGGACGATTGAGCGGGATGAGAGAATCGTTGAATTACTTGATCTTCAGAAAGACAACGACAGTCCGCGCGAGAGTGCGGTCTGTAACTGGAGGTCTTGTGTCTTGAGCAGTTAGCGTAAACCTTTTGGTAAGGGTTTTCGCTCGACTTCCCAATGGCTGCGTTCACGAAGAGACACTATTACAGGTCCCACTGGGCGTGCCAAAATGTTTGACGCGTAAATCCGGTAGGGGTGCAAACTGTCTCTTTTGAGCGAGTGATTGCTCAGGCGTGCCAGCACCGTGGGGTGCAGTCGTCGGGGTAGTCCCTTGACCTGACTTCTTCTTCAAGCGCTGTGGACGAGGAGAGCACCAACCTTGCCACAGGGTTCTTCTCTAGCCTTTCGGGAAAGGACTTTTGCCTTACGGATAAGGACTTTGGGTGTGATCTATTCGCGTCACCGAATTGATACTTAGTATTGTAGACTAAGCAGAGCAATCACTGGGAAGTTTGGAGAAAGCACGGGTTTTGCTAAAGCGTGACTTTAGCTTCGCTGGGTTGCGAGGGCGTTACCCTTGCTTCGCTGGTTGTATCAGTGGCAGTAGTACTAGCAATCGGCTCGCGAGGAGACTAGGACTGGAAGCACGGTCGCCGGGTTGAACTGGTGATGCTGACAGTCAGCTCGCGAGGAGACTAGGACTGGCGGGCGGTCACCGAGTTTCAACAAGGTTGAAGGTTTGCTCCGGGGAGGCTTTGTAATCGCTGGGATTAGTTGATTTGAGAGAGGTCCTTGTTCTGTCCTTGAACCCTAGTATTTATACCTAGGGTTTTGACTGTTCCTTGCTATAGAAGGATTATTGATTGAAGTTCCCTATTCAATCTCTGCTACTTGACTCCAATAAGGTTTCGTTTTCCTTATGGATTACGGAATGGGCGAAGCTGTAACCCAAACCCAAGTAGGCTTATTTTTGGGCCGCAGGTATCGGCCCGCTATGCTAAATCCACTAAAGGATCTTGCCAAAATTACTTTTGGGCTCAAACAGTTAGTATGCAAGTGATATTACTGATCTTAGTAATATGCATTTTTATTTTTCAAGAAAAATCTTACATAAGTTTAGGTAAAGTAATCAAGACACAGCAAGCAATCTTTCCCACTAACTACTATAAATAGACATGAATTATGGTCAAGCATATTTTGTCTATGAAAAGATAAACAATTTGTGATTAGATAAAAGTCATAAAACTTCTATCATATCTTCAGTAAAGTAGCTTACTGGGCACGTCATAAACCACACACAAAGCACAAAAATAAATGCAGAAGTACTCAGTTATGAACTTATGATTAATAAAGAAAAACAGAACATCCCAATGGGGGCACCTTAAGGGCAAATCAATAAATTGATTGGCTTTAAACTTTTTTGTACAAGAAAGAATCAGCTCGGAGTAGAAAAGGAGTTTTGCAAAGCATTTTGTGGACTGTAACATGTACCTTTTTTTTAACTCCATTTTACATAAATGACAAAGGACCTTTCAGGTTTGTTTTAAGATTTGGATAGACACACAAATAGGAATAGACATATGCACATAAATGATTGAGGTCCTAATATTCTTGTAGACACCAAAAATTTAATGAAAATAAAATTCATTAAATAATTTGGTCAACACTTGAAATTATGACTGAACAAACATAGTTGACATGTGTTACGTCCCGTACCTCAATTTATCAGTTTACTAGTCATTTGGACGGTAAATGACAATTACTTTTACTTTTTACTTTGTTTCGATACTTTTAGTGGCCCCAAAAGTTGACTTTTTGTTCCGGTCAAAATTTGAGAAAATTTCCTTCATGAAAGTTGTAGAGAATGTTAAATCAAGCGCGTACATATGTGGTATGTAAAAATCAGAGTTTGTATGTGGAAGTTATAGCCTAAATGCTAAAGTTACTGTTTACGGTAACTTTCTATATATATAGAAAGTTACCAGGGTAAGTTTCCATTTCGGGAAACCTACTCCCCTACCCGATCTTTCTCTTTTCCTCTCTCTTCTCCCCGGCATCAGCCTCTCTCCTTCTCCCTTATTTTTGCCGCCGTCCGGCCACCTGGGGACGAGTCGCAGGCCATCGGCGGCGCGCCTCCTTCTCCTCTACACATTAGTACCCTTGGGTCACGGCGATTTGGCCGAAAAAGTGAGAATCGACGGCTTGAAGAAAACTGTAGCAGATTGGGATTTCAGGCAAATTCTTCAGGTTTCGGCCATCTCCGGCGATAAAACCAAGTGCAATGGGAGCACCTCGAGTCATGGAACATTTTCCCTCAAGTTTCTAGCTCCAATTCGCGGTGTGGAGTGAGAATCGAAGGAAACCTGAATCTAGGGTTTTGAATTTTCTGGAAAAAATTTCACCGGCCGATTTCGTTCACTTAAAGGTAAAATTGGCATGTGTTGTAGTTGGAAAAAATGATGGGCGTGTTGAGTAGTTGTTGCTGTCAAAATTTGGTGGCCATCGGAGATGGTGGCCGCCGGCGCGTGGGCCCCACTCTCCGGTGGCGCGTGGAGGCGTTTAGGGCAGGTTTTTGGCTTCTATTTTTAGCTAGTTAAATCCTATTTTTGATCTAGAGCTTATATATGTGAAGTTTGGTGGAAATTGAAGGAGTTTTGTATCGATTGTGTAATTCCGAAGTTTGGGATGTCGATCATTGAATTCCGAGAATCCGACCGTCAGATTTCTCTCGATTCTGCCCTAGAACCTTTAAACTAATGAGTTGGTATTAGGGGTGAAGTTGGATTAAATGGGGAAAGAAATTGGAAGTTGATTTCAGAGGATAAAATATTAGAATCGTGTTTAAATTGTCGAATTGTCGCTTACGGAATATAATTGTGCACATGGAGATGTACTGAGCTTTTGCTCGATGAAGGAACTCGTATACGTGATCGTCGGAATAGTACTGTGAGTGGACTTTTGTTTTTAAGTAAATGATGCATGCATTTATTTTGAAATTATTGATTTACTTAATTATCGTTTTATTTATCGAGCATGATATTTTGTCTTTGATTATAATCTGACATTGATTTTTCATGTGTAATAACCCGAAAATTAGTATCAACTATAGAACACTATATTATTAACTATATTTGAAAAATCTTACTTTGTTATTGAAGCTCAAGACTCTCATCTATATTATTTGTATGATGCATGTCATTTTAGTAATAGTTATTGCCAACACATATTTGAACCTTAAGAAAGCATATTAATCTTCGTATTAGTTTGAGTAGATGTGTATCTATATGTATATGTATACACAATTCAAATGCCAATACATCTAGAAGAGCTAATCTGATTTTTTCTTTCTAACAACCATAGCATTATAGGAAATTTCCTTGGAAATTTCCTTGTAAGTGCTTTGTGAACTTCCAACTCACTTTTGACTTACAAGTCAAGTGAGAATTGATTTTTAATGCATTTTTTCTAGCCTATATAAACATGGATCTGAATCATTCTTTCCTTCAAGC
>LYNE01003941.1:23850-37261 GCA_001662545.1 Rosa x damascena
TATCTATCTATGATATATTTTGAATATGTGAAGGTGTTCTTAAAAAGAAAAATCAAGCATGTGTTGCTTTAATGTTATTTCACTTATTAATGTTACAATATTCATTGGTTGTGATCAGTATTTTGAATATGTGAAGGTGTTAGTAAAAAGAGAATCGAGCATGCATTGCTTTAAGGTTATTTCACATATTAATGCTACAATATTTGTTGGTTTGATAAGAATATGTGACTCTGTGATTTATTACCAAACCATTCACAGGAATGAATATATTTGTATATGTGTGTGTGTGTGTGTATTGTGTGTATATATATACATATTTAAGAATTCATATGAACTTAAATGGTTCTTGGTACATTTTAACTTGGTTGTTCAATTTTGATTTCTTATAAGACACATTAATATAAGAATGTAAGTTGTGTACTTACTGGGCTTGTGTTGCTCATGATGCTACACCTTCTTGTTTTCAGGTATTGAGTAGATGCTTGGGGAAACGGGATGAACCTACTAGATAAAAGAAAGTTTTTCCTACTACTATTTCAAGAGAATGAGTACTGTAATATTTTTTGCTAAACTTTGGTATTGTATAAATAATGATTTCGTTTCCTAATAAAAGTACTATTCAGATATATCTATACAGAGTCTTTTACTTTCTTTCATTTTTTTTCAAAACGGAAGTTTTATTTGTTTTGATTCACGTCACAAATTCACGAGCCATATTTCAGTACAATATTGGCCTTGGATTTGGGGGCGTGACATCATGAGTTTCGGATATGAACTTATTATGTTCGGAGTTGGATTTATGATTTATTTTTGAGAATATGAATTGATATTGTTTTACCTTGATTATGATTTGGGAAATTGATTTAGTGATTTAAATAATTGTTTTAATTTATCGAGAATAATAATTAGATTTGAATATTTATTACCATATTATTTGGACTTTCGAATCAAAGTTTATTATGCTCGATTTGGAGAATATGATTATTATATGGTTTCCAGCGATTCGTTTTCCGAGGAAATTTCCGGGATTAAATATATTTTTAATTGCCGACTTTGGATTTCTGAAAGATTTTGGAGATGAGATACTTTTGACGTGTGGGACATGTTGATGATATTTTCGGCTTACTGTGACAAGTTGGGGAAGCTTTATGGATTTACTTGGTTTTCGGATTTCTTTTACCATACTTTGGGTGATTATTTATCATGCTAGCATTGATACGTCCGCCTTTGTGGCGAGGTGATGGGATCACCGAAGCCCGTCCACCTTTGTGGCGCTGGTTACTGTCTTTGTGACCGTAATGCTGAAGCCTAGTATCTTAATCGCTACACTTAGTGGCGTGTGGGTATATAACGGGAGTATATGGGAGTACTTTAGCCTGGGAGGCTCATTCGTATGGCTATCTTCTTCCCCTACTTTTTTTTTTATTTCTGGGCTAGCGAGGTCTAGTCCGATGATACGATACTCAACGGGTTTGATTTACAGTTTCCTGATTTTAAGAAATAAATTTTACAAATGTTGCATGCATCGAGGTTTTATAAATTTAAATAAGTGGGGAAATTATTTAAGTTTGTTTCATTTAAACCATCTTAATTATTTATTTTTGTCCACTCACACTAACGTGTTTTTCAATACTTTTCCCATGGGCCCTTCTGTTTCAAATGCCCAGTTTGCAGGTGAAATTAGTTGAGGTCGGGCGTACATGGAACTGAGGCATAGTTAACAGTATGGCTTCCACGTTTTCCTTTGAAGTAGGTTTTCCTTGTTTACCCTTTTTATTAGATTTGCTCTGACTACCTATGAGATTAATGTTATTCAAGTTGTCTTTGTGTTTTGTGAATTGAACGATGTTGTGTATTGGGGAGCAGGGTGGCTCCAGGAGAATAAGGATGAGTGATTTAGAAGTGTAAATGTTCCCTACAGGTTTTGGGTAGCCTACTTTTAGGGGAAGTTCTGCTAAATTTTTGGTAGAATTTCTTCTAAGGTGGGCCCCGCAGGGCCACTTCGGATTTCAGGGTGAAATCCGGGGCGGGTCCTGTCAACATGTGAGTCCTACAAAATGTGCACGTGGCTTGTGAGTAAGCAAAATCATGCAGACTCAGAGAACGACACTTGGCGACACATGAAAGGCCCGACGACAATAAAAGAATTTGTTCCGACTTAATCAGCTGATATTAAAGCGGATCAATCAAATTAAATCAATTGATTCCGGGTCAAATCAAATATTAAATTTCATCTGCTGATTAGATGTCAATTTATTTAAATTGATAATCAAGATGAAAATCAGACATCAAATTAATTGGCTAAATTTCTTAATAGTCGTGATTAAATCGATTAATTAAATCTGATTGATTTGATATGCTATTAATGAAATACAATTAAAATCAGCCATCAAATTAATTGGCTAATTCCTTAATAATCGTGATTAAATCAATTAATTAAAGCTAATTGATTTGATTATGCTATTAATGAAATACAATTAAAATCAGCCATCAAATTGATTGGCTAATTCCTTAATGGTCGTGATTAAATCAGTTAATTAAGGCTGATTGATTTGATTATGTTATTAAGAAA
Organism: Rosa x damascena; assembly: GCA_001662545.1. Classification (NCBI taxonomy): domain Eukaryota; kingdom Viridiplantae; phylum Streptophyta; class Magnoliopsida; order Rosales; family Rosaceae; genus Rosa; species Rosa x damascena. The sequence goes on from LYNE01003941.1 coordinate 26,423, forward strand.
TTGTAATTAATTACGTGTCATCAAGGCATTCCAAATTGAGAGAGACGCCGACACTATAAATACCCCCTCTCAAATCAACGAAAGGACTTCAGCGAAAAAAGAGAAGAAAACACTCTCAAAATTTCAGAAGCCTCCCAAGCTCGTGAAGAACCATCAAGCTGCGAAATAGCCGGTTCCTCACCAACCTCAAGCCAAATCGTTTGTCACGTGTCAACTCTCGTGACCATCGTACGACTTAAGATCAAGCGTCAAGCTCTTAAGTGAAATTCATCATCGGAGATAGAATCAGAGGATTACCAAAGATTGTAACCTGCACTCAAATTGTTAATAAAATTATTATTTTTTGTACACGTGTCTGCATTTTGTTTGTTTTCAGATTCCCGTGTTTACAAATTGGCACGCCTGGTGGGACCTCTTTGCCTCTCATCTCCTTTTCCGTAAGATGATTCCAAACAAATTCGTTCGAGCAATGGCTTCCAAGAACACTCAAGTCATCTCGAATAACAAGTCCAAGACAACGACCTCGAAATCGAGCAGCAGCTCATCCGGCCACGTCACTCGAAGCATGGCAAAGGTTCAGCCTACAACATTTGTGGCTTTGCCTTCTAAGCCTCACCAACCAATCATCACCCTGGAAAGTTTAGGGGCAGGGAAGCATGTTCCTCGAAGTGAAGAGAGACAAGCTCCAAATACAAAATCAAGGGAACGGTCATTCTCACTTGCCTCTGATGACAACTCAAGCACCGAATCATACAAGGGAGTCCTGATGTTGAAGAAAATAACACTTCTGGGATGCAGTCAGACGGTGCGTCTCCCCCCTTAGCAATATAAGTCATGATGATTGGGGCAACCACGCTTTAAGAGCAGGTAGCTAATCTGATGGAGGCGGTTCAAAAACTCAATAATACCGTCGAAGAAAAGGATATGTGGATTGCTCAACTTTGGAGCAGACTCGAGAAACAAAACGATGAGGATTCTGCTAAGGTTCCATACAAGGACGACAAAGACAAACAAGAAGAAACTTCAAAGACAAATGACAAAGACAGTGAAAGTCTACTTGGTTCTTTGTCCATCCAGCAGCAGCAAGACATGATCAATAACTCCATTAGAGCTCAATATGGAGGCCCCTCTTGTGATTCTCTCACATATTCCAAGCCATATACAAAAAGAGTGGATAGCCTGAGGATGCCATATGGGTACCAGCCGCCCAAGTTTTAGCAATTCTAGGGGAAGGGCAATCCAAAACAACATATTGCTCATTTTGTCGAGACTTGCAACAATGCTGGAACGGAGGGAGATCATCTTGTTAAGCAGTTTGTACGTTCACTAAAAGGCAACGCCTTCGAATGGTAACAAATCTGGAACATGAGTTCCTGAATCGTTTCTATAGCACGAGACGCACAGTGAGCATGATGGAACTTACTAGCGCCAAGAAATGGAAGAATGAACACGCAGTTGATTACATCAATAGGTGGCGTTCGTTGAGTCTCGATTGCAAAGATCGACTATCAAAAGTATCTGTAGTGGAAATGTGCATCCAAGGCATGCACTTTGACTTGCTATACATCCTACAGGAAATCAAGCCCCATACATTTGAAGAGCTGGCTACGCGAGCACACGACATGGAGTTGAGTATAGCTAGCCACAAAGGGAAGAAAGAGTCAATTGTTGACCAAAGGAAAGACAAGGTCTTCGGAGGCAAGATTGACAAGGCACCGAAGAAATCTGCAAAAGAATCGATGGACGTCAACATTGCCCTAGTCAAAATCTCTACGCGAGATAAGGAGGTTAAGAAAGTAGAGTCAACTCGCACCTACGACAGAACAAAGCGTTCATTGAAGGAGTGGCAACAAAAGACATATCCCTTCCCAGATTCTGACGCGGCAGGCATGTTGGAAGATTTACTTGAGAAGACGGTGATAGAGCTCCCAGAATGCAAGTGGCCCGAGGAAATGCATAGTGTCAAGGACTCGAAATACTGCAGGTACCACCGGATTATCAGTCACCCTGTTGAGAAATGCTTCATTTTGAAGGATTTAATAATGAATCTTGCCAAGCAAGGAAGGATTGAGCTGGATGTTGATGATGTTGCTAAGGTAAACAGCACTACCATCGTGTTTGGGTCATTTGAGCCCGCCCCATTGCCTTCTCTTCCAATGAAAGCACCATATCATCTTTCGAGAAAGCCTTGCATAAAGTCAAACTTAGAGGAGGTCAAGCCAATCCAGCAAGCGAGCCTCGCACCTGTTGCTACCCCTAAAGTTGACTCAATTGTCGATGACGAGGGATGGATACTTGTCACTCGAAGGAAGGGACGCAAGAGTCTATCGCCATGTTTACCTATCACTCAATCAAAATGCAAGCAATCATAAGAAAGTCGTCAGTGTCTCGAGAAAGGTGGGACACAATTTTTCAAAGAGAAGGGCAATCCTTCCGTTTGAAAACCCCATAGTGTGGTTTCATCAACAAAAGTCTTTCCCAAGAGAGGCAACGAACAAGAAAAGGTGAGAGCTGCCCACATGACAACAAGCTACGAAATTGGTTCGAAGGACTCTGCCAAGGCTGAGTCAAGCACAGTCAATACGAACCAAACGTCAGAGGAGAATGAGGTGTTGAAGCAGCTAGAAGACCCTACCATTGCACTTTAGCATTTCTATTCTACTATAATTGCCAAAATCAGCAAGATGTGCTTTGGTACAGGTGCTGATCGACATAGGCAAGTACTCCACGGAAATTAACAAGGTGAAACAGAAGGAATGCGTCACGTGTGTTGCAGATTGTGATGCCATTCACTTCACGGATGAAGACCTTCAATTAGGCTCTAAGTCGCACAATAGACCTCTCTTCGTGATAGGGTATGTACGAGATCAAAAGCAAAACCGCATGGTTGTAGATGGAGGGTCCGCTGTAAACATTATGCCTAGGTCGACTATGAAGCTGCTTGACATCAATGTGGAAGAGTTGTCCCGAAGCCGTCTCATGATTCAAGGCTTCAACCAAGGGGGCAAAGACCTATAGGCATGATCAGAGTAGATATGACAATTAGAGAAATGAATTCAAACACTTTGTTCCATGTGATCGATGCGAAGACCTCCTATAATTTATTGTTGGGACAACCGTGGGTTCACGAAAATGGTGTCGTCCCCTCCATTCTTCATCAATGCTTCAAGTTCTACGATGGCGGAGTAAAAACGGTAGCATGTGATACTAAACCATTCACTGAAGCTGAATCGTACTTTGAGGATTCCAAGTTCTATATGGATGATGAAACAGTAAAGGAAGTTCTCCAAGTTGGAGTACCCTCTACAGGGAAAACTGCATAAGTGCGTAATAAGGAGGTGGAATCCAGCATGGCAAGAAATTGCAATGAGGAACCACATAAAGTTTCGTCGGAAACTAAAGTGGCAGCTTCAAAGAACAAAATCAGCTCCTCTGCTCCAGTCCTTCTTTATGTGCCAAGGTCTAGGTGAAAAGAAGGGGAATCTCCTTTTGTGGAGGCAAATGAGCAAGAATGTCCGCGAAAGTTAAACGAAAAGGAAGTAGAATTACTAAAAGAAACGTCGACCATACCGTTGACGAAGTTGAGCAACGTAACTCCTACCAAGCAGCCGCTGAAGGGGTTTGTCAAACTGATTCAAGGCAAGACAGAGCACGAGACACTTCCTGACAAAAGGACAAAGGAAGGATTCGACCCTAACGCTTATAAACTGCTAGCAAAGGCCGGATATGACTTTGGTTCGTCGAGTAAGGAAGGTGACCAAGTCATCCTTGGTAAAAAGGTGCATAAGCTTAATGAATCTCAAAGGAGGTTGAGAGAGCAAGGGTGCACATCTGAAAGCAGGTCTTGGTTTTGTACCAGGCAAGCCAATCAAAATTTCAGGAAGAAGAAAAGTTGCGAAGGCAAGCACACAACACATCAGTGTTGAAATAATAGAAGAAGTGACTCAGGAATCTGAATCTGCCTCTCTCATTTCGGCATTTGATCGCATTCATTCTTAAGCTGCGGTGCCTGAATAAGTTGATGGATTGGCGCCTCGAGTTTCTGTATTTGATCGTGTCGACACATCAACAAGCCGAATCTCAGTTTTCAATCGCATCACCCAAACGACCACTCGAGCTTCCGTATTCAATAGGTTGTCATCTTCCGATGAAGGAAATAAGAAATCTGAGTTAGCCCCTCGGAAGTCGGCACTTGAGAGTAGGCCTCATCATTTAGCCCTTCGCCCCTAAGCCCCGCCCGGCCCATAGGACCAAAGCCCTACCTGGCCCTTGCATTAAGGAGGGCCGGCCCTACCCTTTCTCAAATAGGGTAGGGTAAGGGTCATGCAAATGAAGCCTAGCCCTACCCTACGGCCCGACCCGTTTGAGCCCGTTAGGGCCAAGCCCAGCCCGACCCTTTAAGTCCTCCCAATTAAGCCCTAATAATTTTCTATTTTTTCTATTTTTTAAATATGTTTCTCTTTAGTTCATAACATACCACTTATCTCTTTTTTGTAATTGATTTCCTAAGCTTTATTTTCTTTAATTTTTGTTTCCTTTGTTAAACAACAATTAATTTTGGGAGATTTAGAGAGATAGTTAATTGAATATAACCATCTTAACTAATATTTATAAATGTTATAACTTATAAGTTAATTCCAATATATATATATTTATATTAAATATGATCAACAAAAAACAATAAGTCTTGTATTACCTATATAACCATTGAGCCACATTTTGAGATAAAAAATAAAAATAATATATTTCTTTTTGTTAAACAAATTAAGGCCCATTTCGGCCCTATTCGGAAGGCCGGCCCGAGCCGGCCCTAGTGGCTCGGCCCTTTCGTGCAGGTAAGGGTTAGCATATTTAAGCCCCGGCCCGACTCTACCAGGCCCTAAATTTTGTTGACTTTGACTAGGCCCGGCCCGGCCCTAAGCCCAAAAATTTAGGGTAGGGCCGGCCCTAGCCCGGCCCATGATGACCCCTACTTGAGAGGATACAAGCACCCAAAGAGCAACAAAGGCAAAAGAGAAAGAAGAGTGATGACCAAGGAAACGACAAAAAAATTCGAAGTCTCATCCCATCACGCATGAAGCGACGCACTGTGTTAGAGGTGAGCTCAAGCGAACAACTAAAAGTGAAAGAGCATACCATCATACTCACTGGCTAAGTCGAAACGGGTAACGTTGATGGCAATGACGAAGTTGAGATTGTTCAGTCCGCCTATCATATCACAGCAACAGAAACAGAGGCTTTCGAAGAAGATGACCATGATCATTCAGAGGATGAAGTAGATGAAGCTCCTCCAGAACTTGAAGACGGGGGGCAAGCTATTGTCGATGAGCTTAAAGAGCTCAATTTGGGAACTGAGGAAGATCCAAGACCTATCTTCGTGAGCTCTTCGCTGAGTCCCGAAGAAGAAAAGGAATATTATGATCTACTGCTTGAATATAAAGACGTCTTTGCATGGACGTACAAAGAAATGCCTGGCCTTGACCCAAAGATAGCGGTTCATCGTCTCGCAGTTAAACCTGAGGCTCGACCGATCAAGCAAACACAATGACGCTTTCGGACAGAACTCCTTCCTTAAATTGAAGCTGAAGTTGATAAGTTGATTGCTGCAGGTTTCATTAGAGAGTTTCAATATCCTAAGTGGATTGCAAACATTGTTCCTGTCAAGAAGAAGAACAAACAACTTCGTGTATGTATGGACTTCCGCGACTTAAATGACACGTGTCCGAAAGATGACTTCCCTTTGCCCATCATTGAACTCATGGTGGATGCAACAACAGGGCATGAAGCTTTATCCTTCATGGATGGGTCATCCAGATACAATCAAATAAGGATGGCCTTAGAAGATGCAGAGCTTACTGCATTCCGCACTCCTAAAGGAATTTATTGTTACAAAGTCATGCAGTTCGGGTTGAAAAATACTGGTGCAACATATCAATGTGCTATGCAGAAAATCTTCAGAGACATGCTTCACAAGTACGTGGAATGTTATGTCGAAGATTTGGTGGTCAAGTCAAAAAAGAGAATGGATCACTTGCAAGACCTAAGAAGGGTGTTTGATAGACTATGCAAGTACCAGCTCAAGATGAACCCTCTCAAATGTGCTTTTGGCGTCAGCTCAGGCAAGTTTCTTGGATTCATTGTGAAACATCATGGCATTGAAGTGGACCAGTCAAAGATTAAGGCCATTCTAGACATGCCTGAGCCAAGAAATCTACGCGAGTTAAAAAGTCTCCAAGGACGACTCGCCTTTATTAGATGATTCATATCGAATCTCACGGGCCGTTGTTAGCCTTTTAGTCGACTTCTGAAGAAGGATGTGCCTTTTGTATGGGATGAAGCTTGCCATAACGCCTTTGAAAGCATAAAGAAGTACTTGGCAAACCCTCCAGTGTTAGGTGCACCCATCCTTGGGAAGCCACTTATCATCTACATCGTCGAGCAAGAGCGATCACTCGGAGCACTCCTAGCCCAAGAAAATGAAGAAAAGAAGGAGAGGGCGCTGTATTACTTGAGTCAACCTCTCACAAGACTAGAATTGAACTATCCACCGATAGAGAAAATTTGTCTCGCACTCATCTTCGCCATCCAAAAGCTAAGACATTACATGCAAGCTTACACAGTGCATCTAGTGGCGCGAGATGACCCAGTCAAGTTTGCTATGTCACAACCAGTCTTGACAGGGCGAATGGCAAAATGGGCACTACTCCTCAATCAGTATGAAATCATCTACATACCGGCCAAAGCGGTTAAAGGACAAGCATTGGCTGATTTCCTAGCAGACCATCCTATCCCTACTGATTGGGACATTTCAGATGACTTGCCAGATGAAGAAGTCTTTAATACAGAGGTCCTCCCTGCTTGGCAAATGTTCTTCGATGGGTCTTCACGAGCAGACGGGGCAGGAGCTGGTGTGGTCTTCATTTCTCCGCAAAGGCAGATATTGCCTTATGCCTTTACTCTTGGTCAACTATGTTCCAATAATGTTTCTGAGTACCAAGAGCTAATTATGGGACTACAAACCACAGCTGAAATGAAAATCTCAAATCTAGAGGTGTATGGAGACTCGAAGTTAGTAGTTGATCAATTACTAACTATCTATGAAGTGAAGAAAGAGAATTTAGTTCCTTATTTTCAGGTTGCCACACAACTCTTAAAGGGTTTTGATGCTGTCACACTAACGCATGTGCCAAGCAAAGAAAATCAAACGGCAGACGCTTTGGCCAATTTAGCAGTAGCTTTGGCATTATCAGAGGATGAAATCATACACTTTCCAATCTGCCAACGGTGGGTCATACCGACAATCTCTGAGTTTTGGCATGAAGACTCCAATGTTGTCTCTGTTTACGTGATTGATGTTGATGACTGGAGGTACCCGTTGATTGATTACCTCAAGCGAAATAAGCTTTCCGATGACCCAAAGCAACGCTCGGACATAAGACGAAGCGTACCACGCTTCTTCAACTACAAGGATATTCTTTATCGACGATCATTCGATGGATTGCTCCTTAGATGTTTGGGGAAAGAGGAAGTGGCCAAGGCTATGGAGGAAGCTCATTCAGGAGTATGCGGAGCTCACCAGTCAGGTCCTAAACTCCATTTTCAAGTGAAGAGGATGAGTTACTATTGGCCCACCATGGTTAAAGATTGCATGGAGTATGCACAAAGGTGTCAAGCTTTGCAGTTTCATGCAAACTTCATCCATCAACCACCAAAGCCATTGCATCCAACGATTGCTTCCTACCCCTTCGATGTGTGGGGACTTGATGCTGTAGAGCCCATAACTCCAAAATCCTCCGCCAGTCACTCATACATTCTAGCGGCTACGGATTCCTTTTCAAAATGGGCAGAGGCGGTGCTGCTTAAGGAAATAAAGAAAGAAAATGTTATAGACTTCATCAAAGGGAATATCATTCAACGATATGGTGTTCTGCGCTGCATCATCACAGACAATGCCAAGTACTTTTCCAATAGTGTCATGGAGAAACTCTGTGAGAAATATCACTTCAAGCTACACTTTTCTTCTATGTACAACGCCCCGGCTAATGGGTTGGTTGACGCGTTCAACAAGACATTGTGTAATATTTTGAAGAAAGTTGTCAGCAAAACAAAAAAGGATTGGCATAAAAGAATGGGTGAGGCGCTTTGGGCCTACAGACGACATATCGAACTCCCACGAATGCTACACCTTACTCCCTTGTATATGGTGTTGAAGCTGTCTTACCCTTGGAGAAACAAATTCCATCTCTGAGGATTGCTTTGCAAGAAGGACTGACTGATGAAAAGAACGCCAAGTTACGCCTTCAGGAGTTGGAAGCCTTGGATGAAAAGAGACTTGACGCGCAACAGCACTTGGAATGCTATCAAGCTCGAATGTCACGAGCTTTCAACAAAGGGGATCGACCCCGATCCTTTCAAGTTGGTGACCTAGTGCTTGCCATGCGCAGACCTATCATCATGACACACAAGACTGGTCCTAAGTTCAAGTCAAAGTGGGATGGATCTTATGTCGTCAGCGAAGTCTACACCAATGGAGCCTACAAAATTGTGGCTAAAGATGGCCTGAGAATTGGCCCCATAAATGGAAAGTTCCTGAAGAGGTACTACACTTGAAGAAAGTAAGAAGACGCTCCTAGCCAGCACGAGCTTAAACTGCACATGGCATCCAAAAAAAAAAAAAAATCACATAATCCATAAACCCTTGAACTACGTGATGTAATACCCCGAAAAATCCAAATTAAATTCCGTGGATTTTTATAATTGATTTTGCGGTATTAGGAGCGAGTACGAAGCTTTGAGAAGTTGTGGAAGTAGTTCGAACGATTTTATTTTCGAAAACGAACGTTATTTAGGGGGTCTCAAAAAGTGACTTTTTATACGTACCAAATTTGGGAAAATTTCCTTCATGAAAGTTGTAGAACTCGTCGATACGATCGCGTGCATATGTGGAACGCAATATTCGGAGTTCGTAGGAATTAATTATAATTTTTTTGAAAAAATTTCCAGTTTTATATAAAGCTTCCATTTTCAGAAAATTTCCAAAAATATTTCTTTTCTTTCCCATTTTAGAAACTCAGTTTCTTTTTCTCTCTCTCGAGCCGCGTCGGCCTCTTCCTTCGCCGGCGTCTATCTTCCTCTTCCGGCCACCTCTGGACGATCAACCACGTCCAGCAGCTTCACCTCACTCCTCTGAGACCGTCTGTGGCAGCCTTTCACGGTGGAACGGCCTGTAGCGGCGGCGGCAAGCTCGTTTCGATTTGAGTTCGATTTGAGTCAACGCCGGTTTTCTCCTAGTTCCGGCCACCAAAACTTCCGATACTTAGCTCTATGAACTCGTCTCAACCTGTTGATCATCATACCAGAAGGATCGCACCTGGAGTGACCGGTTTCACGTTCGTCGGAGCTCGGCCGGTTTTTGATCGAAAACCAAAACCTTTCGATCGAGATATCTCGAGGTACAGACCATCATTTCTTGTGATTCTTGCGCTGGTGAACTCATATTAAAGTTCTGAACAACTTTCATGAAGGGATCGAAGCTATTTGTTGAAGTTTTTACGTCGGAATTCAAGCTCGCCGGATTCTGGGATTTTTCCGGCCACCGAAGCTTTCGATCGTGATATCTCGATCTGTAGAGCTTCGTTTTGAGTGATTCTTGAACCAGTGAGTTCGTCTTGATGTTCTTAACAACTCTCCCGAAGGAATCGAGGCCAAAAGATGAAGTTTTTACGTGGACAAATCGGTTGGACGGTTTCTGCAAATTTCGCCGGTTTCTGGAAATTTTCCGGCCATCACGACTGTTTTAGGTAATTTCTCCTACTTCCGTTCATTTTCAGACTTTGTGCTAGTTATGAAAGTTGATCACCCTTTTATTTTGAAGAAGTTTGTAGTTGACGACTTTTGCATCGGAGGTGGTTGACCGCCTCGTTGACCGCCGTGTTGACCACCCACTGACCACCGCTTGTGGTGGCGCGTCGGACCATATTTTGAGTTTATATTATCTGGACGATGATCTACGCATCCATACGAGCGTTTTGATATATTATAAGGTTATTTTAGAAAAAGTTGATAAATAGTGGATTTACTTTTTAACGTTTTTACGTTTTATCTTCGATTTACGATCTGTGAAGATCAGACCATCGGTTTTACTTCAAATTTTAATATGTTGATCGTATGACTGTCCCGATGACTTTGTGAGGTCACGGGCGAAGATCCGACCGTTGGATCTTCGTATAATTGTGAAATAGTAATTCGGAAGGCGATTCGTGAGAATCCAACCGTCGGATTTTCATGAAATCTTGTGGAGATGTTTATAAGGACGATTCAGGAAGATCTGACCGTTGGATCTTAGTGATAATTTTGGAGGATGATCCTAAGGGCGATCCGTGAGGATCCGACCGTTGGATCATCATATAATTTCGATCCGACCGTTGGATCACCTTTATTTTCGAATCCGACCGTTGGATCGTCGTTTAAGTTTATTTCGTATTTCGTTTACTAAGCAAAGACCATACTTGATTAGGTACTTGACGGTTTGAGTTGACGAGCGTTTGGAATATCGTTATATTTGACTTTTTAGAAGACGCAGCTGGATTAGAGGTGAATAAACCTCACGTGGTTCATATTACGAACCCAATAAATTTAATTGCTTTATTTTTGTCGTAATTGTGTGAAAATATTTATGGAATAAATATTTGTTTTAAATCATATGGACTTGATCAACTACGGTCCATAGGTAAGTAAAATGATTTTATCATACAAATGAATTTCACGGATTTTATGCTTGAACTATAGTTGGTATTAGTGGTCATTCCTGAGCGGATGATTACGTATATATATATTTAC
>LYNE01003942.1:11581-22651 GCA_001662545.1 Rosa x damascena
GAATATGATAGTGGAAGTATGGAGGTGGAGTATGGATATTATGGGTTCACTTTCTGCTAATTTATTCCTTCAATTATATCTCCACCAAGAATTCGGAATAGGTCTCTGACTTCTTCATATAAAATGTTTCTCCATGAGTTGAGATCATTCTGGTAAAATTTCAGAGTTAAATTCACTGTAGTTCGGCCGTAAACGCTTCTGAAATAAGTACAGGTCAGGTTTTCCAGTTTTCGTTTTTCAGAAAATTGGACTGACTTTTTGAAGACTTTCCACTCAAAACTAGCTCTGGAACTCTTCATAACAAATTATCTTTGGGATGTCTAGGATGAAACTGGAAAGTTTCAACTCATTCGGAGTTCATTTGGTCAAGCGGCTACCCCTCCTTTCTTATCTAGCTCACTTTCTCCTCTCCATTATTTCCTAACATGATAAGGAAAACATAATAAATATATATAAATAAACACAAAGGTTAAGCAAAAGTACAAGATTAGGGAAATAATGAAATTGGATTAGTCAACATTAAATTTGGACTTTAGAACAAGTAATTTCCATGTTTTAGGGGACAAATATGTATATGAATTATGATCCAACACACCCCTAAACCTCAGGGGGGTAAACTGAAATTAATCCTTATATTAACAAGCTTATTGCAATTTTAGATGGCTTATGTTCAAAAAGGAGTTTGACAGTAGCTATGTGGGATTTATGAAGGATGGAGCCAAGTGGTTGGTGAAGAACACTGAAATCCTTCTTTGTATGCAGCTATCTCAAGTAAGTTCAAATTTCCTATCTTTTCAAGTAAGTTCGTTCTGTTTCAGTCTTTCCAAGAGTTTGAGTGTGATTTGTTGTAAATTTGGTATAGGTGGCTGGATTTGTAAAATACAATGTGGGTGTTAGCAATTGGTATTTTATTTGCTGTAGCAATTGATTGCCTGTATTAGCTGCTGAAAGCTAAGGCTTGAGGTAGGGAAAGCAAAATTTTCTCTATAGCTTTGATTATGATTTGGTATGTAATTGGTGTGATTATGTTGGAACGTTTTCCTCTGTGATTTTTAAGTGAAATTTGACAAGTATAGAGTTACACCCCAAACATCTAACTAGATTGTAGATGGTTTAGTTTAGTTTAGTTACTACCTAGGATATGAAAAGCCAAATGGGGTATTAATGCTTCATGCATCCTCTTTGTATTCCCTACTCTCCAATGTAGTAGCTATTCTTTTGGCTTGTAAGATAGTTCTTTTTGTTGTGTCTCTCTTGTTTACTCTCAAAACAAACCAACTTTAAAATCAAAACTTCATATTGTGGTAAAAACAGTTTTGCTGAATTTTCTGAGAAAGCTGCTGATTTGTTAACTTTGAGCTTTGTGTTGCCCTACTTACTGATCTCCAAATGTCGTGAAATTTTGATATATTTCTGTTCTACTAGGTAAAAAATGATCTAAAAAGTTTCACCTTATTTTGATGTATAATGGATCTTCAGTGATTTTTCTTTTGAGTCTGGTCTGCTTTGGCAAAATTCTAGAATTTTTAGTGTACCCTCTAATTTTCTTCTGAGATTTGAACTTCTATTTGAATCATCTAACCTATGTCTTTGTATATATTGAATTAGACATTCCAATAGTTGTTTCAAAATTGATTTCTTGTCAATTGGTTGTAAAATGTATTTTTAGTGGATTTTCTATTTTGATTTTGCTACTAGCTATATTTTTATGAGACCTGAGAGTTCAGTCTATTTGTATCCATCATTTCCTTTATTTCTCGAACTCTGATTAGTTTGAAATTTAAGTATATATTACATAAATATGTCAGCTTTCGTTCTGGAAAATTTCAACTTCATTGTTGCACAAATGAATTTTTCTTAAATCCTCAAAGCCAAACTGTTCCTGCCTAAATGTTACACTTTAAGTTGTGTCAAATTTGGTCTTTTTCTGAATTTCTTTTCAATAGATCGCTGGGGGAATGAAGCCTATGAATGTTGGGACAAGCAGAGCTAAGGTGAGTCTAGTAATAGAGCCTTTTCCAAAATTGATGATGAATTGTTTGATTTATTGTCTCTGAAAAACTGTGCAGCCAGAAATTGATAGTTTCATTGTTCTATATCCCAAACGGTTTGTTTTGATTCTCTTCCTTTGGTTGAATTTTGTTGTAGAAGGAGTTGAAGTACCTGAAGGTTTTGGGGTTGGCGATGATTTACATAATGATGTTTGTATTGAATCTGTATGAGTACACGAAGAAGAACTTGGGGCCTCTGAGATCGATTTTGTGGACTGTGGAGGTTGCTATGATCAATATTGTTGCTCCAATCTACCGGAGATTTGAAGGAGTGCCTAATGATTTCCTTGGTTTACTCGACACGAAGGTAAATCACTATTATCCCTTCTTACACGGGGTTATATAAATGGTAAGAAATTTTGTTTGATTTTCCAGATAAACTATCAGTTGCAGCACTGAAATGATATATATCTGAAATGTATGAAGTAATTAGTAGGCGTTTAGAAAAGAAGAAATGTATGTCAGGCTATCTAGTTAGTTACATGGAGTCTTCATTGTTACCACCTTCTTGTCTATTTGGTTGCCAAGGAAAAAGGAGATAAAATATAAGAATGTAGATAAATGCATATACTAGATATTAGAGTAAACAATCTAACTCGGCTAAACTTAAATAAGTTATGCTCTGTGGAGTTGGAAGCAGACTTGAACTTTGCACTTTAGCTACATGAGTTCTTACTTATCTTTATCCATGGTGCTTCTACTCCTTGTTTTTCTCATACCCTTCATTTTCTTCCTTTTGATGAAGCAAAATGCTAGAGGAGAGTGGTTGCCTCCTGGTCCTAGGAGGCCACCTGCACCATCTTTATGATGAATTAACCCATTCTGTTCTTCAACATCTTTCTAGGTAATATGGGCCAATCATGTTCTTGCAATTAGGCTTAAGGCCTACTCTAGTAGTCTCCTCAGCCGAAATGGCAAGAGAAGTTTTGAAAACTCATGACCTATTTTTTTCAGGCAGACCAGCCTTGTATATTGCAGAGAAGCTTAGCTATGGATGTGTCAATCTATCGTTTGCTCCTTATGGTGAGTATTGGAGGGAGGTAAGGAAGTTTGTGATCTTGGAACTACTTGGTCCAAAGAAGGTCCAAATGTTTCAGTCTGTGAGGGATGAAGAGGTTGGAGTTATGATCGACTCAATAGCTCATAAGTGTAATGATATTGTCAATCTCAGTGAAGTGACAGTTACCTTGGCCAACAATGTTTTGTGTCGCTGCGCTTTTGGTAAGAAGTATGATGGGGAAGGTGAAATTGGCATGAGCAGAAGTCATGAGTTGCTTAAAGAGTCGGTGGTCCTTTTGGGAGGACTCTGTATCAGATTTTCTACCATGGATTAGCTGGATAAGCAAGTTCAGTGGTCTTGAACAAAGAGTAGACAAGTGATTTAAGAACTTGGACAATCTCTATAACAAAGTGATAGAGGAACACCTTGATCCTAAAAGGCCTAAAACAGAGAATGAAGATCTCATTGATGTTCTGCTTCGAGTTCAGAAGGATTCGAGTCATGTAATACTCCTCAAAATTGAACAAATCAAGGGTGTCATCACTGTACGTTCTATTTTGCCTCTTTCTACATGCACCTCAACATGTTTTCTTTTGTCTATTTACTTTTTATATTTCTTTAACATACATGTTCACTTGCCAGAAGATGTAGCATGTTATGTAGCTAGCTAGACTGTCAAACTAGAGTTCTAGACCCTTAATTCTAGTCTAGCTAAACTTCTATCAACATAACATATTAGACATCTAGAAAAAATTTACAACTTCATAAATGAAAGATCGATATTTATACAGTGCAATTAGTAATTAAAAAAGGTGAAATCTTTTTGCAGGACATGTTTTTAGCAGCAACTGATACCAGCTCAGCCGTACTGGTATGGACAATGACTGAGCTTATACAGTTATGCGGAACCCTCTGTTAGAAAATTTGGTCGATGGATGCTACTTCCGTCACCAGATTTCGTTTCCTACAAAATTCCCCAAATATAATATTTTATTAGTAAATAAATATAATCACATTAATGCCATAATAAGTTGAAAATAGAAAATCAACACTTATCTTCTAGATTTGCGAGCCGCCACCAAATGATTACTTCAAAAAGAGTTTAAGGTTGAGGCGTGTAAACACTGCCCTTAAGAGTAGATTTCGCCCCTCGGAGACAATATCTCGGTGTAGTAAGTTTGTGGCGCCCTACCCTCCAGGGTACAACAACCTCGATCCTTGTAGGTGTACACTCATAATACTTGGATCGTATCGAACAGCTAGAAACTTTCTTGTGGTAGAATAGATAAATTAAAGGAAACACATGAATACTTTGAGCTCGGAAAGGAAACAAAGGAGGTTGAATTTCTGTTGTGTGTTTTTATCTGGAAAGCTAGGGATTATATATATGGCAGGAATGATCAATGTGGTGATAATTTAACAACAGCAATTAAGCTATGTAACTTATGTAACCGAAAGGAATATTATGACATTGATTATGAAGAATAAAAATGTCAAAATAGGAATGACATTTAAACTCTGTAACTTATGTAACACAAAGACAACATATATCTTGATATTGATGAGTAAATCAAAACGGAAGAAATCAAATAAGGAACCACCATAATTGCAGACTTTGAACAAATGAATGATATATGAGTAAACTGATGAAATCTTTGTGTCAATCACAATCAAAGAGAGTTAATGACTATTGCCATCTGTAATTAAAGGTCCAATGGAGGTTTCAAATATAGGTGGTATTTTGAAATATTCTAACTAAATTCCAACAATCCCCCACTATTTCAAAATACCAAAATTTCAAGGAAAGTGAAAGATAAGGAATACCAAAAGAAAGTGAGAATCAATGCATCAGAACTGGTGTCTTTTGGACTATGAACCAGCCATAGGACAAATTAGTCGTGACCCACGAAACCTTGGTGAAAATAAAATTTTCTATGAACCAAAATTTCTAATTGTGAATCAGACAACTAACCATCCACATTAACTCTCGGATCAAGCTGTTCAAAGCGGGGTGGCGTGAATAGGCCATGCGCCCTACCTGGATATTCATGAATGCTCTAGAGAGTATGCCTTGCTCTCATAGCAAGCGGCCCCACTTCCACATCCATATAGGTGAATCCATCAAGTGTGTACTGCAATCGAACACACCACCCATGTATAAGGGCTATGGTACTTATTAAGAACAAAGTTCATCATCATATGTTCTAGTTAAAACACTATTTATGCGTCATAGGGATGGACTCAAAGTTTTAATCTGATAGTGCGTCACTGATCAACAAGTGACTTGTTATTACCCATATGAACCTACTTCCTAGGATTGCCATTCACATAGGTTGGGTTACCATCACTCTTGACCTTTGTTATAGGCATAATCTCATCCCCCTCGATGTATTAACCACCAGTTTCGGCCTTTAGCCTAGTGGATTTGTCAGAGTATTGGCCAAAATCAACTCTGACCTACACAGCTTGTTGAATAATCTCAACAATAAGTAATCTTCATTGGATTTGTAGTTATCCAATTTCACTTAGATATAAGAGCCCACTTTTTCTTGTCTTTCCTTGACCCCCGCATTTTTGAGTCTGCCTTAATTAGCCTCAGGCTCATAAATATAGGTAAGATAATATCAAGGCATATATATTTACACAATGAATCTTCACATTTGTAGCCACCCCCACATTTGTAGCCATCAAGTGTCTCTTAATTCTTGATCAAAATTAAATTTGATCATGGAGATACATTGAATGTCTATTTTCTCAAAGCATAAACCAAACGCAGCAATTAATGTGATAGTTTTTTCAAGGCGTCAGCATAAGGGACAATATCGCGGCGTCAATTAATAAAAACCGTATATATTTATTTGTTTTCAAGCAACATTGACCGAAAGGCAACAAAAATTCGAAAGGCAACCCAAAAACTTAAGGTAGCATATGCTCCATCTGAGCAAACATGGCTAGGGAACCATGTTTAGAGACTTGTTGTCTCTGCGTTATATCCGGAAGCACCGATAATATAAAATCAGGCAACTATTTTCTTGGTAACCAAATTCTCAAGGCAACGTACCATGTTCATTACTATTAAAGTATCGAGGCAACCGTTATATCTAATCCATAGGATAAGATCAGATTCATCATTCAAGATGTAAATTATGAGGCAACCTTTATTACTTGTAACGAAACTTTAAGGCAACATTATTATTTTTTTCTTTTCTTTTCTTTCTGAGGACATCAACCATAGGGACATTAATCTTCCGAGGCATCAAATTGCCATAGGCAACCGTCAATGTAAAATTGACAAAATAATTTCTCAATGCATTATTCATGATAACACATTTTTTCTTTTTCTTTTTGGGCAACCGACGCATCATCTTAATCAAGAGGCAATGAATATATTGAGAGGCAACAACTTTATTATTTCCGAAGAAACAATAATCCGAAGGCAACAACAAAGGAACAACTTTTCGAGTTATAACGGTAAAAATATATTTTAGTGCATATAAAATAATTATGGTTCAAATCATATAACAAAGAGAATTTAAAAACTCTTGCTAAACCATAATTAAGGTTAATAGCAATGATGCAAAATAAATAATACAAAAATGGTAAAACGATATTAATACAGCTATTAATATAGAAAAGTAGAAATGCAAACTGTTTGTTTTAAGTTACAAACACAATGCATTGAACAATGAAGTGAATGCAAATTAAACTAAAATTAATAGTATCACACAACTTAAATCATCATTACACCATGCATTACTAACTCAAAAATATACATTCTAGGATCAACATTCAAATGCAAACTGAAAACCCATTAACAATTAAAATATATACTTTACCATTATAACATATATTAAAAGATGTTAAATTATAACAAGATCAAGTATGTAACTATAACCATGCAAAATAAGTAGTATCAAAAGAGAAAATCATCTTGAGCAAAGCAATAATTGTACAACTGTAAAACTGTTTTGTTTTTCAATGGACAATTGTAAAGCAATATTGAGCAAAGCAATAGATTAATAACAATCTGGCATATTGAGATCTTAATTGAAAGGCTAAGCAGACACCTTATAATCATAAGCCAAAATAAAATAAAATTAAAACTTAATGCATGATTAAAATGCAACAGACATTTTGCAATCTGCAAGAAGCTAACTGCCATACTAATAATTCTAAACCAAGAAGAACAAACTCATTCATAGATATATCTAAAGATATAATAATATTAAATCAATTCTAAACAACTCACAGTATATTCTTTTCAAATTTCAGAGCGGAAAGGCAATCTGTTGAATGAGAAAGAGTTATACTCACAACAACTAAATGAATACCAGACTTATCTTTATGTCCAAACTTTCCACGAGGAACATCCACCAACAAATTCTACTCTTAAGATTGTTGGAAAATTTGGTCGATGGATGCTACTTCCGTCACCAGATTTCGTTTCCTACAAAATTCCCCAAATATAATATTTTATTAGTAAATAAATATAATCACATTAATGCCATAATAAGCTGAAAATAGAAAATCAACACTTATCTTCTAGATTTGCGAGCCACCACCAAATGATTACTTCAAAAAGAGTTTAAGGTTGAGGCGTGTAAACACTGCCCTTAAGAGTAGATTTCGCCCCTCGGAGACAATATCTCGGTGTAGTAAGTTTGTGGCGCCCTACCCTCCAGGGTACAACAACCTTGATCCTTGTAGGTGTACACTCACAATATTCAGATCGTATCGAACAGCTAGAAACTTTCTTGTGGTAGAATAGATAAATTAAAGGAAACACATGAATACTTTGAGCTCGGAACGGAAACAAAGGAGGTTGAATTTCTGTTGTGTGTTTTTATCCGGAAAGCTAGGGATTATATATGTGGCAGGAATGATCAATGGGATGATAATTTAACAACAGCAATTAAGCTATGTAACTTATGTAACCGAAAGGAATATTATGACATTGATTAGGAAGAATCAAAACGTCAAAATAGGAATGACATTTAAACTCTGTAACTTATGTAACACAAAGACAACATATATCTTGATATTGATGAGTAAATCAAAACGGAAGAAAGCAAATAAGGAACCACCATAATTGCAGACTTTGAACAAATGAATGATATATGAGTAAACTGATGAAATCTTTGTGTCAATCACAATCAAAGAGAGTTAATGACTATTGCCATCTGTAATTAAAGGTCCAATGGAGGTTTCAAATATAGCTGGTATTTTGAAATATTCTAACTAAATTCCAACACCTTCTGGTGTTGAAAAAGCACAAAATGAGGTGAGAAGGGTGGTAATTGAACGTATATAGTTATAATGTAAACAAGTATCAATCCTTGTTCTGAGCATGAGGCAGCTGCAATGTGATATGTGATTTTGTACTAAGTTTTGCTCTTGAAATATGTCATCTTAATTTACTAAATTTCTGTGTTTGTGTTGTCGGCAAATTACAGGAATTATATGGAACAATGACTGTCTTCTCTTCAAAACTTTGATGCCTCAATTAGCTGATATCTCTGGAGGACTATCCGTTTCTTGAAGAATTAGAGCTGTTACATAATTGGCTAAATCAAAGCTTCTGCTACTTAGACTCTCTAGATTAGTATAGTTGTTCTAGATAGTAGTTTTTTGCCTTATGAGGAGTTTATTGAGATGATGCTCATTAGGTTTATGTATGAAACAATTATGGATGTATTTGCTAGCTGTAATGACAAATTGAAGAATATATGTCATTTGTGTAGTTTCCAGATTAGATTCTGATAGGAATATAAATGTGACATCTGAAATACCATGCGACCACTAAATCAAAGCCAAAATATGTTATTGGAGCTACTTAAGAACAACAGAATTCAGGAAAAATATATTGTTATTTTCTCATTCAAACAACAGAAAAATGTGGTCTTACAATGAAAACAAAGACAAAAATATAGAAACTTTCGTTGACTCAAAACAAAAACAACGACATATAATTGTATCTTGAACGTATATAAAACAACAAATAACTGCTTTGTGTTAGTAGTTTAACTAACATTTAACTGTTAGTTATTTACCCACTCAAACAACATAAAATTGTGGCCTTACAATAAAAACAAAGACAAAAATATATAAACTTTCATTGACTCAAAACAAAAACAACAACATATAATTGTATCTTAAATAAATGTACAACAACAAATAATTGTCTTGTGTTTGTAGTTTAAATAACAGTTAATTGTTATTGTAAGTCATTACAAACAACAGATAATTGTCATATGAATGCATCTAACATATATATGTCTTGGGTTTAATCAGACAACAAACGACTTGAAAACCTTCTGTCGTCTGAAAAATCAGACGATAGAGGAAATCTGTCATCTGATACCCCTAAGAGACGGCACCGTACTAGACAACATAATTTTTTTTTATCAGACGACAGATCTCCTCTGTCGTCTGATAGCTTTTGTGGCATAGTGCATGGCTATTTATAAAAAAAATTACCAATTTAACAACACACTTGTCATCAATTTGTAATATTGTCTATATACATGTAAATATTGTCCTAAATAGAATAAATACCAAAATATTTACCCCAATTACACAATCGAGAACTATATTACGTAAATGAAGACACATGCTCTATTTGGTATGAAATATGAAGATTTACCACTTGTACAAAACATTTGTCATCAATTTTGTAAAATGGTTCATAAATTGGTAGATGTTGTCTTAGACCTTGTAATTACTACAAACATGACATTTATTAGAATATTTTTAAGGGTGCGGCTATTTCCACCCTACAATTTTCTTTGTTCACCCTAGTTGCTCATTACACCATACATTTTAATTTCAATTATTAAATTTACTTATGTAACCCATTTCTATTTCCAAGAATATCCTTATATGACATATCCAATTAAAAGACATTTTTTTAATGAAAATCTCACAGTTAATTTATACCAATAAAAAAACTATAATATATTAAAGTTTCCTAACAAAATCATAATTTAATTTACTTCCATTTTTTTTAATTTTTTCTTTCTGCTTCAATGTTCATCTATTTTAATCTATGTCAAAATATTAGTTAGTTAACAACTATGAGTCATGAAGAAGATATTGAGATTTTTCTTACCTGTTTTAAATTTTTACTTTCAGTGTTCACAAAAGGTATTACAAAGATTTTGATGTAGTTAACACTAATGATTTTGTGAATTGAATAACGAATTCATGAAGAAGAGGTAACAAAAAGACCAAAAAAATAGTAATAAATGCAAATTTGGATGGAGAAGATGAAGATTAAAGTTATCCAATGAGAAATTAAGTAATCTTCTATTTAATTCATTGGTTATTTATTTATTTTTCCTTTACAAATTTAGATTTTAGAAAATTAATGTACTTAGTAGTCATTTTACACTTGGGTAATATAGTCTTTCAATAATCTAAATATTTGTAGGGTGAACTAAGAAAATACTAGGGTGGCAATAGACGCACCCTATTTTTAATCCTTTGTCCTTATATTCATAATAAGTGTTGTCAGAGATGTAATTATTTTTTCATTGAGGAAGATTACACAAGGCACCACCAAATTACACATTCAAGAACTCTATTACGTGAATGAGGACACCTGCTCTATTTGTTATGAAATATGAAGATTTACCACTTGTAAATTAATAATGAAAAGTATAATCAGTAAAGTAATTAGTATATTCTTATATATAATTATCACTCATCCTTTAAATTTTGCTAGTATCTTATATTCTTATTGGTCATTGCATTTGACACTTACAACATCCATATGGACTTAGAGCAGAAACAAAAACTTGAAATAGACACATGTCATCAGGACAACATGCTGTCGATCAACAACACCAAGAAGATTAAAAAATGGTCCATATGTAGTAATTTATTTTGAACACAACTATTAGATCATAACAAAATAAACTTTAAAAGACCATACTTGTTTTAAAGGGCACTTAAATTGACATGCATGTCAATTCTCATCATTATGTACCAAAGATGGTGATGTGCGCAAGATATCTACAA
>LYNE01003943.1:8525-21866 GCA_001662545.1 Rosa x damascena
GGAAATAATCCCTTAGAGTGTTTTGGGTAAACGGGGTTAAAAAACAGTTAGTGGAGCAAGTGGGCAAATTTTAAGCTAAAATTGGGTAAATGAGCATTTTCCCAAATTTTAATCTAGACTTATTAAAATACATACCCAACAGTTGACAATTCATAAGCATGCATTTTAATCAATTATCACAAAACACAAGCATCCAATAATTAACAAATTCCATACATAAATTAAATTAAGCATCCATTACATCAAATTTGGGATAGGGTACACAACCCTAACCCCAACAAAGAAATTACTCACAACCCATAATCATAGACATAAAAACTACAAAATTCAAATAGAAAAGAGTAGAGAAATGTAGGAGAAAACAAGAATAGTCACAAATAGCTAAAAAACTAGCATGACTAATCTTGATTTACAACTCCCACAATTACCCAAGTCTTGAATCTTGTAAAGATTGAAGTTCTTGATGAATCCTTAAAGCTTTGGGTGAGATCTCCTTGAAATCCCAATACAAAATTAAGGCAAAGATGAAAAGAGAGAGGGCAACAGCCCTCCTCCAAGGTTGCGGCACTGTTGTTTGAGAGGAAGAGGAATGGGGATAAATATAGGACTAAATACTGTTTAGTCCTTGAGCTTTTGACCATAAAACACTTCAGTCCCTGACCTTCTAATTTTATACGTTTAGTCCCTATACTTCAAAATTTCATACCAATAGGTCATTGCCGTCTAAAAGTCGCGGTGAAATATCTATTATGCCCTCAGTTTTTTTTATAATAAATTTATTCCTTTCTCTTTTTTTATTTTATTTTTTTTTATTATTCTTTTTTTTCAAACAGAAAGAAAGAAAGGAAAAAAAACAGAAAAAAATAAATAGAAAGAAAGAAAGGGAAAAAAAATTCCTTTTCCAAAAAAATAAAATAAAATAAATAATTAATTAAAAAAAAAGAACTAAGAGCATAATAGATATTTTGCCGCGACTTTTAGACTGCCAGAACCTATTGGTATGAAATTTTGAAGTACAGGGACTAAACATGTGAAATTAAAAGGTAAGAGACTGAAGTGTTTTATGGTCAAAAGCTCAAGGGCTAAACAGTATTTAGTCCATAAATATATGTGGTCTGGGCGTGCTCTCCGTACAGAGGAAGAAAGATAATTGCAATTTATTTTTGTGTGGCTACTGTGTTGCACAAGAGGAAGAGAGATGGATAGGGACATGTGGCAGCACGGGATAGGAGAAAGGAAAAAGGAGAAAGGAAAAAAGAGAAGCAAAAGAGAAGAAGTGGCAGCACGTGGGAAAGGAAGAAATCAGGCTGATGATGTTATTGCTGACGTCATCATGACATTAGCACAATTCAGATTTTAAATTTTTTTTCTTTTTACCTTTTCCGTTTCTTTTCTTTCTTTTTTTCTTCTCCTTTCTTCTTCAATGCACTTCCGCAAATTCTATTGGAGGTAATTGGATTCCGGTCCCTTGATGGTGTTGATCATGGTTGACCCGCATTGACTATTTCGTCTTTTTGTCGGAAACTTCAATTTGCTCCAATTTCGCACAATTTTCTCTCGTTTCCACAACTCCTCTTATTTTCTACAAAATAAATAAAAATGGATTAATAACATAATAATTGACTTAAAGATTAGCTTAATTCTAGCATTTAGAGTGCAATTACACGCATAGAAATGTGTGTAATCACACCTCTGGAGTAGTACCAAAAGAGGATTTCCACTATTTCTATGTACATAAATGTCTAATGAATGAGTCTATTTCTATGTACCACTATGGACACTACCACTATCTTCTTGTCTGTCTGTAAATGACAGCGAAAGGGTTTGTAGTGGTCTATTCTGGCTTTAGATGAATATGAATATTGGCACCCGGCTTTGGGTATGATTAAAAACATAATACTAATTAATAAGCTAATAAAAAAAAATCCAATTCTGAACTCTGAAGTCATTTAGCGCCAAACCAATGAGCTCTTCCGCCTATTTGATACTCGCCAGACTGATTGAGAAGAAGATGAAGAGCTTGACGCCAGGGCTAGCTTTTTCGAGAGCGATTAAGAAGAAATGGTAGAGTTGTACTTAACAATAATTTTTTCAATTTTAGGTAGAAAACTGAGTTAATTAGGATTTGGGATTAGATTGAGCAACTCGCATACTTGCTGTTTTGATACTATGCAGGCATGATGCAGAAGCTATTTGGGCTGCAATAGAGTCCGGTGAAACCTAGGTTGGTAGATGCAATGAAGCTATCATTCAAATTACTTCTCCATCAAGAGAACTTGGTATCATAGTGGAGGTAAGTTTGCACTATTGTTCTTTTTAAGCCAGGTTATCCATTCATTGTCAAGCACTTCTCATTTCTTTGAACTGAGTCATTGTTTTGCCTTGCAGATGCCATAGCCTCTACAAAATCTCTAAAAATAAACTTTCAGCGTGGCAGATGTCTGTGCAAGAGCGAGTAGACAATATTCCAATATTTGGGGAAGTGATCAGGAGCATGCCAAAAAGATGAGGAGTTCATTGCAACACTTTCCAGCAAACCAACGACCAATAATTTCGTTAGCAGAATGTTGGATTTAGTACACAAGGATCTCTAGACTGTTTTGAATTATTATTGATCTAACTATTTTTTTGAATTGATATTGATTGTAAAGAATACTATGGATTAATATATTCTTATTTTGTCGGCTCATCTTTACTATATATTAAATGCTATGAAAATGAATTTTCTTGCTATAGATTAGAGAATCAAAAACGACAAAAGTAAAAAGTCTTTATAAAGTTGTTGTAAAAAGACTAAATTTCTCGCTTAATTAAATATGCTACGACTTTGGATTGTCGCTTAATATATTTTACTGATTGTCAAAAGCGACGAAATTACATCGTTGTCGTTTTTTCAATACTGCGACACAATTTGTTCCTCGATGAAATTATAGGAGACAAACAAGAAGCCTTGCATATAATTTTCTACAACAAATACTTATGTGTCACATATTAATATATGCAACAAAAATAAAACCTTGCAGTTATTTTTTGCAACAAAAAAAAAGTCTTGCATATAAATTTTTGATCAAACATATAAGCCTTGCAGACGGAATATGCAACATAAACGAGATCTCGTATATTAGAAATTGTAACAAATATAAAGTCTCATTTATAACATTCTGTAACGCACTCACTTGTCTCGTAAGATGTCATACATGAGGAACGACTTGCATTGCTTATTGAAAATGCAACAAACATCCAATCCCCGCAAATGGAATATGCGACGTAAACGAAGCCTCGTATATTTAAAATAGTAACAAATATAAAGTCTCACATATAGTTTTGGGTAACACATTTGTGTGTGTCACAATTTGTGATATGCTAGCAACCAATTGCGTCGCATATTGGAAAAGCGACAACCGTGTAATTTTGTCGCTTTTGACAATCAGTAAAACACATAAGGCGAACTGGTTGCGACAACCCAAAGTCGTCACATTTTCAATTCAACAAGAAATTTAGACTTTTTACGACAACTTTGGGTTGTCGCCGATGACATTTTCTCTTGTAGTGTCGTTCTTCAATTTCTGCTTAAATCACCATCCGCGAGCGTTTGGCCGCTCATTTTTTCGTCCAACTCACTCTTACAGCTCGCTAATCTCTACGTCGTACGTGGTGCAAATCGGAAAATGCATTCCAGCCTCAGATGGACGATTCCGGTCCCTGGGCTCAAGTATTTTCTCTTATATATATACTCATTTTGTTGACTGCGTTTGTTGATTTTTATATTTCAATGCAGATGTGAAGCTTTCCAGTGTCAACTGCTACTGCCCATTTATGTTTAAGCGGAAGTGGCGTCCTCTGATTGGTTTCTTTTCCAATGACGAGACCGCTGTACGTGTTTGGCTTCCGCTTGGTCAATGGTCCATCTCAGTTGGTCACTTTAACGTACGCTCTTACGCCATCCCCTCGTTCCATTCTACTCTTCTTCGCCACCCACCACCTCACTGCTGACGCCGACACCACCAACTGTTTCTGATTCACCAAACAAACTTACATATAACTCACTCAAACACCCTTCATCACTCTCTCTCTCTCTCTGCTACTATCTGCTTCTGCTTCTGCTCACTCACTCACTCACTCACTCACAGAGACATTTAACACAGACATGGCGGGCATGAGGAGGATGAAGCTCGGGTCACAGGGCCTGGAGGTCTCAGCTCAAGGACTGGGCTGCATGGGCATGTCAGCCTTCTATGGGCCCCCGAAGCCCGAAGCCGACATGATCAAGCTCATCCACCATGCTGTCGAGTCCGGCGTCACCTTCCTCGACACATCCGACATCTACGGTCCCTACACCAACGAAATTCTCCTCGGCAAGGTAGGTCGTCGATAATCGATTACTAGTTGTTGCTCGTTGTATACGGGATTGTTTGGAATTCATTGAATTAATTGATGGGGCAGGCTTTGAGTGGAGGGGTGAGAGACAAGGTTGAATTGGCCACCAAATTCGGTGGCAGGTTTGCGGACAACAAAATGGAGATTCGAGGAGAGCCGGCATATGTGAGAGCTGCTTGTGAAGGTAGCTTGAAGCGGCTCGGTGTCGATTCTATTGATCTCTATTATCAGCATCGGATTGACACCCGTGTCCCCACTGAAGTCACGGTTTGATTTCTTCTTTTTCCTCTTCAATTTGATTTCGCTGCATGCAGTCATTTTAATTCGCAGATGTATTAGTTCCCTCAATATCCTCTAGTTTGTGGTTTCCTAGTGGAACTGAGGGCTTGACCACTACTAGATACTGTTTTTTTAGGCTCAGCTGCTTCGTATTGAATTGATCAAGTTTGAAGAGGTTGTCAGTGAAGTGATGAGTGTAAATGGGCTTTTACAAATCTTGTTTTATTTGCATTGCGTCAAGTGATGAGGAAATAGTCCCATCCTTTTCAAATCTTTACACTCGGTTTGTGTAAGGATGTGTGGTTCTCTTTTATCTTGACAATCAGTGATTTACAAATCATCTCTAGGCTGCCAAATTTTGTTGTTGTTGATGTAAAGTTGCTTTTTGTATCCAAGGGATTGATTCTATAAATTTGATTCTATTTTCTATTAGTCTTCTTGTTGGCAATATAAGGTCTGATCATATCATATGAAGGAGAGGCTTTTACTTTGAACATTGTGAAGAAAAAAATTGTACAATGGAAAACTAATTGATGAACTTGACTGTGCAGTGAATATTTTAAAGCAGTAATGACAAAATTATCATTCAACAAATTTTGTTTGATGAGCAATATTTGGTCCCAGCACTTTCTGTTACAAGTAATTATCACTCGGTTTGTGTAAGGAGTGTTACAAGTAATGTTAAAATTATATTAGTTTGAAAACCAAGGATCCGAAAGAAAAAGAAAGGATCCATGTCTGCAAGTAAATCTTCTTAGTGACACCTTCTTCCTCATGTATGATTTATGCACTATCTATAAGGGGAAAATTTGCATTATGGCTTCAGGTAGGAGATTGATGATTAATGTGATTGCCTCTTTTAGTTGAGATTATGACTAAACTGCAGATCATTTTCAATTCTGAATTTTAAATCAAATGTGCACTGTTTTTGAGCTTCCATTTGCTATGTTTGTGCTATCTTGGGCATATATCTAGTTTGCTTCTGTTAGCTTATTCATATGTCTAGTTGCTTGTGTTATGATCCCCATATGTATATGACTTATGTTATGCCCTATGTATAAGGGAAATTTACATTATGACACGACATCTATGAATAGAAGTACATGTTGATTAGAGTTGCATCCTTTAGTTGGGATTATACTACAGGTCTACAGTACAGTCCAGAAATTTATAATCTTTAATCATGGAAAAGATTTTGTGAACTACCATTTGTCAAGCACAAGAGCCACTACATTCTATCATCATTTTCAGTGAGTATCGTGTCCAAATTTGTTAAGTCACATAATGTTCTATATTATCTTGTAGCTTATGCATCTTTCCCTGCTAGACTATTAATCTTTTGTTACTGTGATGCGTAGGTCGTTATTTTAAGAAAGCTCTCATTTTCTTAAATTCCTTTATTTTATCTTTTACAAGGTGGGGGAGCTGAAGAAGCTAATTGAAGAGGGTAAAATAAAGTACATTGGTCTGTCTGAGGCGTCAGCTTCAACAATAAGAAGAGCCCATGCTGTTCATCCAATAACTGCTGTGCAGCTGGAGTGGTCCTTGTGGTCAAGAGACGTAGAGGAAGAAATAATCCCTACTTGTCGGTAAGGCTAGACGGAGCTACCTAGATTATTATAGAGTACGTTGCTAGCAATTCATTGATATTACTTCCCCAATTTCTCAGGGAACTTGGCATTGGCATTGTTGCATATAGTCCTCTAGGAAGAGGATTCTTATCATCAGGGGCAAATTTCATCAAAAATCTTCCCAATGATGATGCTCGAAAGGTTGGTTACACAAATATTACTTGTGACATGCATGTGCATTAGATAATAAAATTATGTAGCTGATCCCATGCATGTATCGTCCTTCTATCTCCTTGAAAGTTCTTGAATCTTATGTTTGTAGTTGACCTTTAGTAATCTGTGTTTGTGCGTCCTGGTTGACTTTATTCAGTAGTCTTTTGTAATTCCAGTATTCAAGCCTTAATGTATCACTCTCAAGAGGATCACTACGTGATTAAATTTCATAAGTACTCATAATGTGTTTTGAGCTGCGGTTTCTGAGAGGAGGTATTGAAAATTTCATATAGGACAAATCATTTTTTGCCCTTTCGATTTCAACTCCGACACTTTTGAGATAGTAGAACTATTATTGATAAGTCAGGTAGCCCAGCAGGCTCTCACGGCACAGCGTAACTGTAGTTTTGGGGTCACCCCCACTAATTGATTATTTGACAAGTCAAAGTGCACTGTCATGCTTACCCAACAAAAGGAGTACCATGCTATGATCGTAATCATAAGAAGCTTATTATAATTCTTACTACAATTCTCAAATATCTTTCAGTGCTAAGAAAATATGGCAGTTGATGTGGAAGAAGCCCAAATTATTTTTCGTATTATGTACGAGTTATGTTCAATCTGCATATTAGTGCCTTTGGATATCGTTTTGTTTGATAAAGCTATATTTCTTGATGCTCAAATATGTACTGCGTTGGTTGCAGAATATGCCCAGGTTCCAAGCTGAAAACCTAGAGCATAATAAAACAATATTTGAGCGAGTAAGTGATCTTGCAGCAAGGAAGGGTTGCACCCCATCTCAACTAGCTCTGGCCTGGGTTCATCACCAAGGAAATGATGTGTGCCCTATACCCGGAACCACCAAGATTGAGAATTTGAACGAGAACATTAAGGCTCTGTCTGTGAAACTGACACCAGAAGAAATGGCTGAGCTTGAATCTTTTGCTTCTGCAGATGCTGTTAAGGGCGACAGATATCAGACTGGCATCAGTACTTGGAGGGACTCTGACACTCCACCACTGTCTTCATGGAAAGCCACATAAAGTGTGTGCCTAGATTCTCCAAGTTATGTCACAATAATGCCTCTTTGTGCCTTGAGAATTTGGTGAATCTGTATTTTTGTTCAAAGACTTGGTAGTTTATGGAGTCACCAGAGTAATATGTTTAATGTATGTCCTTGAAACAATAAAAAATTCTGTATTAAAAATTGAATTTTATAACTTGTCTGAGTATCCGGGTGCGTATGTTTGGCGGGATGGTAAGACAAATATTTTCTATTTGAAAGTGGAAGGAGGTCATGTGTTCGAGCCCCATCAATGGTAGATTATAAGGCAAGAGTATTATTTACCCTAATATTTAAATGGAGTTTTGACCATTAACCCTAATACTCGGGACATTTTTTTTTCCCTTTATACCACTCACTTATTTTTTTTTCTCACTTACCCATAAATGACTCTAATAAATTGTTCCCTAATACCCAATTAAGTTTTGTTTTGTTTTTTTTAAATTTATTTTTGAGACTATTTTTCCCTCACCCCTTTGTCATATAGAGAGAGAAAATTGAAGAGAGAATCCACAGGAGACTTTCCGGATTCCGGTCGCCGGTCATAGATCGCTGGCCGCTGAACTTCTCTAAATACCTTGCTAGAAGTCCCCAAAGAAATCGTCGGAGATATCATACGTCACCGGAGAGGTTTATTGCCTCCCTAGTAAACATTTATTAACCCCCCCCCCCCCCAATAAACTTTTATTGCCAATAAATATTTATTGGGGGGGGGGGCAATAAAAGTTTGTGAAACCTCACCAAAGGTCCCCAAAGAGGTCGCTGGAGAGGTTTATTGCCCCCAATAAATGTTTATTGGGACATAAACCTTTATTTTCCCTCAATAAATGTTTATTGTGAGGCAATAAAAGTTTATTAGGGTAGGGAAAAGGGGAACTAATCTCCCTAAAATTAGACAAATAAAATTTTGATTGAGGAAGAAGATGAGGAGATTACATCAATTCAAAACCTTTTAGTAGGGGGCAATAAGCGTTTATTAGGGGCCAATAACCAACTTTTAATTTAGAATTCGGTATTTTGGCAGCACTTTACACACACACACACATGCATTTGCCTAAGCATAATTAGCTAACATGGGTCATGCCCATGAAGCCGCCAGCGGCACTAACACCGCCATGGGTGATGCCTCCGGGAACACCACCAGGCGGGCTATCACCAGAGATTAGGCTCAGACCAAGATCACCATTGACGCTCCCCCACGCGCTGCTCCAAAACCACCTCGCTGAAGCATCAGAAGTTGAGACCTGATGCACATCAGTCCCACATTGAAAGCAAGGAAAAGATCAGTCTCCTCTCCATCTATAAAAGGTCCATCTCTCTCCTCATTAAACACACGATAATTATCTTACCTAATGTTACTCTGTCAATACAAATGCATAAACTGACTTAGGTATTGGAGCTGAGAAGGCCGCTAACTGCAGTCTCCCCCTCTGATGGTGTGTGTATCTTACTTAACAGGTAACGCTAGCACCACATTCATCTCAGTTAGCTGTCTGAGCTAGGACCAGTGTTAAACAGGATACGGCTACAGCTGAATCAGGAGCATTAACATTGGCGCCATCTGTGGAAATTTTAGAGAAAAAAAGTCACCCTTATAATCGACAATGACTAACGGTAGCGGGGAAGGCGCTGATGATCAAGTGGATCAATCCGCCAACCCCCATCCCACCAATTCTGCGGTCACCATTAACCATGTATTGTTCACCACCCTAGTTGACATCAGTGGTGAACCCCAAACAACCCCTCTGATTCCTCACACCCAGTCAGCGGTGGAAAACCAAACTGGCACAAGTCGCCAGATGCCAACATATATAGGACCTAGCTAGCAGCTAAGTTAGACATGGCACTCACATACCTACACAAAGCAAACAGGGAGCGAAAACAGGAGCAAAAGTGTAATACCATAGGAATTCGTAATTATTTTCTGAGGATTTTTCAAAATTAATTCAGTGGTTGTTGGTGCGAGTACGTTGTTCGGGAATAGAGTGGAATTATTTTTGGACGAATAATTATTCAGGAAGCATCATTTTAGGGGGGGCGCGAAGGTTGAATTTTTATACATTGGGTCTCTTTGAAAACTTCATTCATGAGAGTCATAGAGCTCGTCGATACGAGTTTGTGGACATGTAGAACGCGGAAATCGGAATTCTGATGAAAAAGTTATGGTCAGTGGAAAAACCTACTATTTTCAGAAATTTACTATAAATAGAGGATTTCCAGAAATGGAAAGTGGAAAGTGATTTCCATTTCCGTCACTTTTCCAGAAATTTCCATAGCCTATTCTTTCTTTGCAATCCGGCCGACCCGACCCGACCCTGCGGTCCTACCCAACTGCATCTATCTACTCTGGCCACAAGGCTGTGGCCCTATTCGACTTAGACAGAAGTCGTCGTCGTCCTGGTGCCTTTCTTTTCCTTCGGCAACCACCACCCCAGAAGGCGGATCGAAGCCGAGAAAGCTTGTAGCTCAGAGATCCGACCGGAATTTTCAACTCCGACGATGGCAGGGCTTCAAACTGGGCTTATTCTTTTCGTAGGAGCTTCCTCCTTCGACCCTTAGTGGTGGTTTTGGATGATTAACACCTAATGAGAGTCAACTCAAAGTGAACATTATTTTCCTAGCTTGTGACTGCGATCAACGGCAATCTAGACCGAGTAGGCTTGAACCCCATGTATTAAAGTTGCTCTACTTGGTATTCTTGACATTTTGGACAGTTGGATTGTTGTGGTTTTGAGTTTGGCTGGCGGTGGTGTGCCACAGCCTGTGTCGATTTCCTACCATGTCAGGGACAGATTCTGGTTTTATTTTTTTATATCTACTTGTCGATACGAGCATTTTGATATATAATACGTAATTTTTGGATATCGTATGATTTTGTTAGAGTTTTTACAATTTTTCAATTCGCTCGGTTTTGGATCCGTGAGGATCCAACTGTGAAATCGACTTGTGGCTTTGACATAATGATCGTAGAAGTATTCCGGAGACTTTGGGTGGTCTCGGATGAAGTTCCACCTCGATTGGTGTTACTTTCAGGGTTTTAGTTCAAACAGGGGTTTTGAACTTTAATCACTTTGTGATTCGTGCACTGAATCAAGACCATATGTGTTTAGGTACTTGTCAGACTTGTGTTGAGCGGATTGCGGTATTTGTGCTTGTCTTGGTTAGCATGTGAAGATGTAGCAGGATTCAGAGATGAGTAAATCTCACAATATTCGTTATGAATAAGTTACCATATTGTCTTGGAGTTATTGTTTAACTGTGACTATAGTTAGTATTGGTGGCATTCCTGAATGGATGACTATGTGTGTGTGTGTGTGTGTGTGTGTATATATATATTTATGTGAAATATATATATGTATTGGTGCAATTGTTGTGATATGGGCAGCATATGACGTATTGAGTTCATTATCGTTTGGAAATAGTGAAATTGAGTATTGAGTTGTGATCATAGAATTTCATTTGTTGAGATACCATGGGTCTAGTATGACTATCTTAACTTGTGATTTAAGATATGGTAGCTTGTGTAGGAATATCTGTGTAATGATCGGTGAGATCAATGTGATGAATCCTTGTGATGATTGTTGTGTAAAGCTTGTGTAGGAATATCTGTGTAATGATCGGCAAAATCAGTGTGATAAATCCTTCAGATGATTGTTATGTAAAGCGTGTGTAGGAATATTTGTGTAATGATCGGTGAAATCAGTGTAATGAATTTCTTCTGATGATTTTTGTGTAAAGCTTGTATAGGAATATATGTGTAATGATTTTGTGAAATCAGTGTGATGATTTCTGTGTGAAGAATATGAAAATATCTGAGTGATGACTCGTGAAATCTATGTGATAGTTAGTGTAATGATTTCTATGATTTGAATTGTTTGTTTTAATGTAACCTCCTGAACTAAAACTATATGTAGGGGTTACTATGAATTGATTTACCTTTGTTTGAATTAGGATTGCCTTGCTTTCTTCTTGTTTTACCATTGAGGGTTTGAATGATTTGAGGGACCATAGTGGCGACGAGTGTTCCGTGTGGGGAGGATAAGAAAGTGATTTCATTGTTTTGACCTTTGATATCACGTTGATGACAAAGACTTCCGGTAGGGAGGAAAGGAGTGTTATTTTGTAATTCGCCATAGTGCGATAAAATGGTTCCAAACATTACCTGAGGAGGTTTTGTTTGACTGAAAAATTGTGTAATTGGAATCTGGGTTGAGAATCTGAGCATGTGGTTTTAGTCACGAGTTGACTTACATAAGCTTGATATGGAAGGTTATGAAATTGAGGGTTGTAGTTGTGAGCTGTGCTTATTGTTGTTTAGGTTGAGGTGACTTAAGAATGTGTTTCTGCTTTGTGGTCTTTGAGTTTACTCATACAAGCTTTCGTAAGCTTACCAGATTAGTTGTGTAGCAACCCGGTACATTATTCAATGATGTAGGGGTTAATCTTGCAGGCCAGAGAAATCGTGGCTGAAGCTGAGAAGTTGGATTGACAGCTTTAAGGTAGGAAGCCAATTTTGTGACTACACTGTTGTTAAGACTTCCGCTTTGTAGTAAGCTCTGAGGAGCGTTTACTTATTATTTTGTTGTGACAATTTAATTCGTAAACTTATGTAATATATGACTCTGCGGAGCGAGTATATTATGACATAGTGGGTTCAGGGCATCAGTATGTACTTGGTTTAAAAGGGAAAAGTTTTTCAGGTATTTTGTATTGATAAGTGAACCATCACACTTGTATAATTATGGGATTATATATTGATTTTTAATGTTGTATAAAAATTGGGGCATGACAGGTTCATTAATCATTGTAATTGGGGCTTTGAAAAGTTTTCTGTTGTTTTGTGTTTATTAAAGTGCAATATTCTGTGAATGATAGAAAGTGGTGATTTTTTTTTTGTGGTCAATTAGGGGGCAATAGAGAAATTATTGCCCTCCAATAATGTCTTTGTTGAGGGTCAGTAATGTTAGGATGTTTGATTATAAAATGATCATTTTGGTTTTGTTTTGCTCGTAGAACAAAAGATCAACAGCAATTGCGGACCTTTTATGCTTCATTTCATGGAGAGCATAATAAAGGGGGAGGAACCTGGGGACAGCATGAGGAAAAGAATGCTAGAGAGAATCATGACCCTTGATGGAGCTTGGAGAAAGCGAAGACTGAAGTCCTGAACATGATATATAATGTATTGTAAAGTAGGATCTTCATTTTGAATGTAGGCATTTAACCTGGGGATTCCAAAAATAGGGATTGTAAATTGTCGTATTAAACTTATTTTCAAATTAGGGTGAAATGATATGATTTAGATGATATGAAATACTTCTATTGCCTTCAAATCATTACAAGTCCTTTCAACAAATTGCTAATAGATTCAATCCACAAAATAATTAGGTTTATTGGGGGTTCATACAAAGTTTATTGCCCCCCAATAATATTTATAAAGATGGTTAGAAGTAACTCAGTTGGGCTTTAAGTTAGTTTGCAAAAGTATAGTTGGGGTTCAAGTCACAAGACGAACTAATGTCCCCAAATAATTAGGTTTATTGGGGTGCAATAGACAGATTATTCCCCCCCCCAATAAACCACTTGTAAGTAGTCATTGCAAACTCAAACCTGTTCAAAATTTAATCCATTTCTCTAAAAGCAACAGAAATCAAATTAAAAGTTAATATCAATTATCCTCAAAAGAGAAATGGTTCAATTAGCCTGAATATAAACAATTATTGCCTCCCAATAAACCTATTACTTCCCCCCCTGATGTCGCTTTTGGGAAGCGCATAATTTAACCCTGAAATATCGTTAGTAGTATAAGCAAATAGGGATCGTTCTATTCCGGGGATT
>LYNE01003944.1:0-12291 GCA_001662545.1 Rosa x damascena
TCCTAGCC
This sequence comes from Rosa x damascena, assembly GCA_001662545.1. Lineage (NCBI taxonomy): Eukaryota > Viridiplantae > Streptophyta > Magnoliopsida > Rosales > Rosaceae > Rosa > Rosa x damascena. The sequence continues at coordinate 9 of LYNE01003944.1, forward strand.
ATAATACTCCGCCAAGTGTATGAAGCCGCTGCCTCCAAATTGGCTTCCATGAACCCAGTACAAGGAAAATATTTGGCTTTGAGGAGCCTTGCAAACAAAGAATCAGGTCTCTGTGGGATGCGCTAACCTTGTTTAGTCAACAAAGCTAGGTTAAAGTCATGCATGTCCCGAAAGCCCAACCCTCCCTCCTTCTTTGATATGTACAACTTATCCCACGAGAGCCAATAGATTTTCCCTTTGTTCTCCGAATCACCCGACCAATATTGTGCCATCAAACTATGCATCTCATTACACAAATACTTTGGCAGCTCAAAACAATTCATGACATAGGATGGGATCGCTTATACCACCGCTTTAATCAAAATCTCCTTTCCCGCTGTACTAAGTAGTTTTTCCTTCCACCCATGAATTCTTTTCTGCACCTTCTCCATCAAATACAAAAGCCTCTTCCTTGGAGTAACTGACTTAGACCGGTAACCCTTATTACTTGTCATGCTCCTCAACTCTTTGAACTCCTAATAGGTCAGCCAACCTTTCTTGTACATCCAAAGACACATTTTTGCTGAAGAAGATCGAACTCTTCTAGAGGTTTATCTACTACCCTGATGCAGCCACATAGGTCTGAAGGACACTTTTCAATTTCAAAATATCATCAGACTAAGCCCGACAGAAGATGAACAAGTCATCAGCAAAGAACAAGTGCTATATAGTAGGTGCACTAACACATATATCGACTCCCCTTATGCTGCCCTACACTTCCGCCTCTGTGATTGAATGTGAGAAAGCCTCCGCACAGAATAAAAATAAATATGGTGAAATGGAATCACCCTGCAGCAGACCCCGTTCAGGCTTGAGAAAACCACGAGGCATCCCATTTAGAAGGAAAGAGTAAGATACCATAGTAACACAGCTCATCAGCCGCCTAACCCACTCTTCACAGAAACCTAACTTGAGCATAACACCTTCAAGAAACTTCCATTCAACATGGTCGTAAGCCTTACTCATATCCAACTTGAGAGCTACATACCATTTCTTACCACTTCTTCTTCTTTTCATAAAATGTGCAACCTCGAAGGCAATTAAAGAATTATCCAAGATCATTCTACCTAGAACAAAGACACTTTGCTGTGGTGAGATAACCGAATCCATTAAAGGTTTGATCCGATTAGCAAGTACTTTAGACCCCAGCTTATACAACACATTACATAAGCTAATGGTCGGAGTTGGTTCACATACTGTGGAGCTTTAACCTTTGGTATTAAGGTAACTAAAGTATTATTAATAGAACACATCTGCTCTTCTAAAGTCATGAAACATTTAACCGCTTCCACTACATCACTCCCAAAAGTGCTGGTAAAAATAAGGAGAAAAACCAATTGGACTCGGGGACTTTGCAGGGTGAATTTGTTTAAGGGCTCTCTATACTTCATCAGCGCTAAGCTGCTAACTTCACTCATAAGCGAGGCATTCATCTCATCTGTAATAAACCTGGGTATAGCCTCCAGCAACGTTTGGAAATCCACCGACCTAGAAGATGTAAACAATCCCCGAAAATAATCCAAGGCAATCTGCTCAAGCTGCTTGTCCTCAGTACACCAGTTCTTTTCCTTATTAAACAACCCAGAGATAGTATTTTTACTCTTAAGATTACCAACTCATTGATGAAAATATCTCGTATTAGCGTCACCTTCTTGTAGCCAGAAGATTTTTGCACGTTGCTTCCAAAATGTCATCTTCTGGTGAAGAAGAGAATGCATCTTGGACTCTAGTTCCACTTTCTGCGCAACAGCGAGAGCAGTGTCCCTGTCATCATAAAAAACTGGTAGCTTTGACCTGGTGTCATTGATCTCACGTTGGAGACTCTCAAATTTTAAGGAGCTCTAGTCCTCTAGGGCTTTCCTGGTCACAGTAATCTTATTACACAATTTTGAAAAAGAGTCCAACCTATGCCCGCTTGCCCAACCTTTTTCAACCACAGCTTTGCAATCTTCATCTTTAGTCCAAAACTCTTCAAAACGAAATCTTCGTCTCCCCCGTTTCCTCCTTTTTTTGTCTTCACGTACCTCCAACAATATTGGCAGGTGATCTGATTCATTTGGGTCGAGATGAACAACACGAGAAGCCAGGAACAGATCTTTCCACCCCTGAGTAGCAATACACATATCCAGTCGTATCTTAATCACATGGCCTGCCCTAATGCCTTGCCAGGTAAACTTTGGTCCAACAAAGTGTAAGTCACCAAGTCCCCCAAAGTCCAGGGCAGCCCCAAGCCCATTCATCTGTCGAACATGTCTAACCACCCCACCTTCTTTATCATTCAAATCCCCGCCAACTGACATAACCCACCCTGGATTTCACTCTGAAATCAGAAGTGGCTCTGCAGGGCCCACCTTAGAAGAAATTTTATCAAAACTTTGGCAGAATTTCCTCCAAAATGGACTACCCAAAGTCCCAAACTTGTAGAAAACAACACACTTCTAAAATCAAAAACCATCCTCAACTCCTGCAGCCATCCTGCTCCCCGATTCACCACAAACTCCACAAGTCAACACATATCTCAACTTAAGAACATTTAGCCAATAGGTTATCAGAGTAATCTAACATACTAGGTATCCAAGAAAAGAAATAGAAAGGTAAATAATCGATAAATCCTACAATGTGAAAGCAGCAACAGCTATGCCTCAACTCCATGTACGCTCGACCCCAATAATCTAGCCTGCAAACTGGGCATTTGAAACCGAAGGGCCCAGGGAAAATTATTTAAAAACTGTTAGAGTGAGTAGACAAAAAATAAGTGATCTTGAAGGAAAAACAAATATAAGATTTAATGCTTTCCCAAATTATTCTCTTAAAAACCAAGCATGTAGTGAAGTCTCGAAAATACTCTTAATAATCCACCTCTTTACTGAAATCTCAAACCAAAATAAAATCCTCTGTAAATCATTCCAAAATCCTTTCAAAACCTCACACAAAGAAACATCTCAAAATCTCTTTAAAACCTCATATCTCAAAAACAGGCGATGACTAGAGGAAACTGCCGACTAGTCACCTCATGCCACCTGGAGGGGACTGCTGACCGGACGAGGAGGTGATGGCTAGAAGGGACTGCTGACTAACCATAGATAGTTAAAGTTGACTGCAGATTAACTATCTCATGCCACCTAGAAGGGACTGCCGACCAGATGACGCATCGGAGGGGACTGCCGACAGGAATATTCTGGAGGGGACTGCCGACCAGACTATTACCTGGAGGGGATTGCCGATTAGGTAAAGTATACATGCGCTGACATATTTACCTTCTCAATAAACTGAAACCAATCTCTTTAAAATAATTGTTTGAGGAAAGAAACCTGATATTAATTCAATAAATCATCAATAAATCACCGAAAGCATAACTCAAAAACATCTCGATAACTCAAAGCTCATAAAACTCAATATCTCAATAATCCTCGAAAGCATAAATCAAATACTCGATAAATCAATAAATGCTTTCAGAAAGAAATCTCTTTATAACTTCAAAGCTGATAAATTAGGAGCTCATAACTCAAGAAACCTTGATAATACAATCATGCTCAAATACTTGATAAATCATTCATACTCGTATATCCTTATATAAACCGATATTCGAAAACAATATTCTCATAACATTTTCTTAATCAATCACTTCTCGAAAATCACTTCCCAACTCAATAACTCATTAATAAATAGCTCGAAAATCTACTGAAAGCCCTCGGGAAGGAAATCCACTAATAATCTCGTAATTCATAGAGCATAAGTAAATCTCAAGAAATCAAAGCTCATAAAATCATAAAACTCAATAATTCAAATAAAAAATTAAATCCAACTCGGAAAATAATAATATACTGCATGCACAATTAATTTAAGAGAAATGTCCACTCACAGTACTATTTAGGTGACCACGCTTACAGTTTTCTTTGTCGAGCAGTAGGTCGGTACGTCACCCTGTACACAATTAAAATTCGTGAATAACAATTCGGCAATTAAATACGATTCCAACATCATATCCTCATAAATCGAAATTTCCATTTCTTCTACGATTTAACCCAAACCTCACCATTAACACCAATTCATTAATTTAAAGGTTCTAGGGCAGAACCGAGAGAAATCAGACAGTCGGATTCTCGTAGATCGATAACCGAAATTTTAAACTTCGGAAATTCATAATTGACACTTAACTTCTCCAATTTCCACAATAATCACATGTACAATTTCTACAACAATTATATAGTTTAAATAGCTAAAAACAGAAGTCCAAAACTTGCCCTACACACCTCCACGTGCCGCCGGTCACCTCCAAATTGGACCACCAAAATTCACCAGCAAGAACATCTCAACAATCCAAACATTTTTCTCAACTACAACAAAATATGAAAATACCTTGATTGGCCAAAATTGGATCTTGAAGGCGAAACTGCCGATTTGCACAGCAAATCCTTCGATTCTCCTTCCACACCTCAAATTGAAGCATGAAACTTGGAGGGATTCATCTATGAGAAGTGGGCTTTCCAAAATGGCAGGTTTTGTAGCAGGAGGTGGCCGAAATTGAAAGAAATCGGCGATTGAAGCCGACTACTACAGTAAATTTTGGGAGCATGATTTGCAAAATTTTGGCCAAATTGTCGTGACCCACCACCGTAGCCACATCAAGGAGGAGGAGGAGGTCCTAACCGAGCTTGTGGCGCGTTAATTGATGACCGTAATTGGAAGATATGCCGGAAAAAGAAAAAAACCGATTCGTCGGGGAGAGAGAGAGGAAACGCGCGAGGGAGGAGAGAGAAAGGGAGAGAGAGTTACCTGGGGTAGGTTCTGACATACCACAGTAATTTTTCAAATATAGACTCAATTACCATGAATAATAACTTTAATTTTTCGCTTATAACTTTCGCATACAAACTCCGAATTTTACGTACCACAAATGCACGGACTCAGTTTAATGTTCTCTACAACTTTCATGAAGAAAATTTTCTCAAATTTTGATCCGAACAAAAAGTCAACTTTTAGGGCCACTAAAAGTTCGAAACGGAGTCAAAAGTAAAAGTAAATGTCATTTACCGTCCGTAAGACTAGTAAACCTGTAAATTCAAGTTCGGGACGTAACACTAACCACCCATGGAAGATTGTCATGCAAGCTCAAAGTCTTCATAAATGACCAAGACAAGTGATGATTTTCCGGCCTTGGTTGCTCATAGAACCCAGTGAACCTCCACCGTTTTGGATCCAAAGTTTCCCCTATAACAACATCGATATGGTTCTCAGAATAGGTATGTACCTCAGTAGTAAAATCATCATCCCACAATAAGCATAACCCTCCAGCTCTTGTTACTCCCTTATCATTCTTCTTCTTTACAAACTTGCAATCAACCCCAAAGCTCTGTCTCAACCCTAACTGTCTTCTAACCTCCACCATCTCGTCCGCCGTGCATCGAGTTTCACTTAGAAAAATTAACTTGGGAACGTTGAGGGATACCATCCCTTTAAGCCCTTAAACTGTCCAAAGGTTCCCAATCCCTCGACAGTTCCAGCATAGTATATTCATTTCTCGTGATAGACCGAATCCGGACCCATCACGGATGGATAATCTGGAGCACATCCAAAGCTTGGAACCTGCTTCTTCAAATAGACTCTTAACTCAATATCCTTCTTATGACGCCCAGCACCCACAGCAAAACCCTTATTTCCCCTATTACTTTTTTTCTCAAACTGATCCCTAATGGGCCTAGGAGAGCCCGGAGTCAACTTGGCCTACAATTGACCCCCATTTATAGAAGACTTTTTAATTTGCTAACCCTTATCCCTTTTGGAGCCCACCATCACAAGCCTTATCCCCCAGCCCACAAACAGTGCGCTCATCTCGAGTCAACTTTCCTTTGTTTAAAAGTTTTCCTGCCATCAGCGGGGAAGCTTCATCTAGATCCACCGAATCCACCTACGTTCCGCAATCCCCTCAGACATAAAATTCGTAGCCTCTATCCCTATCAATGCTTGCTTTAATTCCGGACAAGCATTAATTGGAATATCCTGAAGATTGCTATCCTCCAGCGCCTATGACCACTCGCCCACTCGCCTTCGTTTCCTACTGGTCCCCTAAATCCCGCCGTCAGCTTCCGACAAAAATTCCACCTCTATCAAGTCTCCAGAACCCTACAATCAATCCTCATCCTCCCATTATGCCCTAGAGCACACCATCCCCTTTATCGGAAAGTCAGGGGCCTATAAAATCCAGCCGGTTTTCGTCTTCTCCACCAAGCCATACCGGTAGCCAGTGCACCCTAACTCAGGTCCAATCTCTTTCTTCTCTTCCAACTGTTCAGCCAACCATTTGTCTCTGTTCTCTACGCACAGTAGGGCATCAAAATGAACCTCCAGAATTAATCCACTCAGGTGGGATTCACACCGATTGGAATCATGAGTGAGCAAGCCACAATAGTAACAAAAGGTTGGTAGCTTCACATAATCTATCTCAAAGTGGGAGGCCCTCTCCTTGCCGGTAGTCTACTGATGCAACTTTTCTCAATCACTTGATTGTGTCAATCAAAACCCTTACGTTCAGCGAGGTTCCCAAGAACAGATCGTGTGTAGAATCCTCCATCCTAACAAATCTCCCCACCTGGTTACCAATCTGTTGACCTGTTTCCTCCTCCATATAAAGCTGCGGAATGCCCCATGCCTTAATCTAGAAGAATTGCCAATTGAAGGAAACCTTCAGCAGATCTTCATATCCATCTATAGCAGAGATAGTAAAAAGAGCCTTATCATAGTGCCATGGGCAACCCATCAGCACCCTATTCTTGTCATGCTCATTCATGAAGCAAAACACAATCCAAGCACTTCCCTCTAATGCCAATGCCATCACCCGTGGTTTGTCTTCAATCCTCTTCTTTGGTAACCATAACGATTTCATTGTCCTCATTAGCGCCTCCTTCCTGTATGATTTGGTCGTCAATAATCTACCCACCAGGAGAAACTTCCTTAGCTTCCATTTACCATGATTGTCTGCCAATATCACTTCATGTGCCTCCTGGCCTCCTCCGTGAGTGTCAGTCAACGAACCATTCTCCCTAGATCATTCTCCATTTTACACACCCACAATGTTCTCCAAATCCACCCAACGTGCCAATAGATCCACACATACATTGAGGAACTGGTCCTCACCGTCGACTGTGACCCAACTGAACTCTTGCGCCGGTTGTGTCAGCAACAAAAGAAAACCTCAGCTCTCTCTAGAGAGAGAATAAGCTCATCGATTTATACCAAAGGTTTATTACATGTAAAAACTAACAACCAACAATTGTTTTTGCAGAGCACAATATTGAGTTTAGTGACTATTCACTACGTACATATCACAATTCGAGTTAAGTGACTAGGTTTTTCATTCATCGATCTGTTATTTCTGTGGAATTCTGGAAGAGAAGCTATAATATTATGCAACACATACGATTTGCCGAACTAGAGAAAATATAAAGAAACGACAATTAGCTACAAACTACTATGATATCATATAAATTAGATGTCAGAAATTCAGAATCTTTAGAAACATGGAGTGAACTAAGAGGGTTGGTACCTCAGTGACATGTCGAGACTTGGAAAATACCGCTCAATTCTTTCACCACCAAGGTACAATACACCGGATATGTCTTGGGAGCAAATTGAGACTGAGGAACATAATTTGTTGCAAAATAAATACATTTCTTTTCTTTTTCTTCAAAATCACTAGCTGGAAGAGAAAATGATCCATCTTCTCCCAAAAATAACAATTGGCATGGTCTCCCAAGCTTTGGATCGGAACAAAGTTGTCATTATCTGGTCAATCTTGTATGCTCTAAAACTCCTTGGCGGCATATATGAATTATAGCGAGCACCTCTTCATCAATAGGTTCTCCACCCTCTTGATTGTCTTCTATCCTCCAAAATACATCTAGCATTTGATGGATTATCAAGACTTCATTGTTGGTCGATTCAGACACCGTTGAGCCTCTTCCATTTGATAATAATTCCCTAAAGGTGCATGATCTAATCACTGATGATGGAGAGTGGGATGATTGTTAGTGTACTGATAGCTCCCTCACTTTCCATGGATGTGTGCATGTGTCACTTCAACAAATCTGGGAGGTAATTATTACAGTGAAAAGTGGTAATTGACTAGCTATGAAAGACGGAATGAGGGCTATGTGGCGCCGGTGGTGGCGACCGGAGGTGTGGAAACATTTGTGGATTCTTAAAGTTATACCAAAAATGCTACACTATTAGTATGTGGAAAATGTGCATGGAGCAATGAACTATTGTACCGAAGGAGGATCCCATAGAATGGAGGTTGTTTTCAATGTCAAACATCATCGAAGTCATCATCAGTTTGTCATCAAGTCAATTTTTTTATTTTATTCAATTTTTGAAATATGCAAATTTTTGGTATTTTAACGGGTTGTTTCCATTTCCTCTCTATAATTTGGTACTCATCTAATTTTAGTAAGAGTCGGTTCATCGAAATAGAAAATTGATCAAGAATTTAGTATGGAAGGTGCCTCTCAAACTAACTTGTTTTTCTAGATTATCAAAGTCTTATTCGTTGAGGAGATGAAACTATTGGTGGTGATACTATGGTTGAATTTGAGAGAGTGAAATTAGGTGTATCATGGTGCTTCCCCTGTTAGCGAGTAGCACATCAATTATTAAATGAGTAATTGAATGCTATAATAATAGTCAAAACAACGCGTTTTTGCTTCTTCCTCTCTCTGAGAAAACCCTAATGTATGTGTCGTTGTCCTCTTCCTTTCTCATCGCCCTCATTTGACTACGTCTTGGCGCTGGCATAGGCTTCTGGCCTCGCCGATGGGTGGTGAGTGCGGTCGGGCGGGCGGGATGTCGGTTATAGTTTTCTGCTCTTTGCTCATAGGTTGAGGATGCAAGGGATTGTACTACCTCTCTCTGTTTCTTGCTTAGGGATGTATTTATGGTGGTTGGGTAGGATCATATTGGGTGATTTAAGCCAGGTCGGAGTAGGGAAGGTAGCTTGAGATCAGTGGTTTGATGAGAGGAACGACGACCCTGGTTTGGGACTGGATGCACAGGTCAGTGGTTGGTCGAAGAAAGGCGCCGGTTGCGCACGCCAATGCACTAGATCTGCTCTTAGATATGGTTATTGGCTTTGCAGGTTTGGGATTGTGCTGGTGGGTATCCTGGCCTGGTGGTCCGACGTCGAAGGTGGCTCGTTGGTGGGGAGAATTCGACATGGGTGGTGGTGTGGTGAGTGGGGTGGCGGTACAACGGCTAGATTGGGTTGGACAAGGGGGATGGTTGCAACCATATATTTTTTTTAACCGATTGGGCTTGGGCAGGTTTGGTAGGCCCTATGTGGGCTTTTATTGTTTTTAGTTTTCAGTTCTTTTGGTTCCCTAGTGTTAGTTTGTATCCGTTTTCAATAAGTCCCCATCTAAGTATGGTTGGCGTTTGTGGGCATTGCATCGGTTCGCACACTCAGTGTGCCTTGTCTGACCTAGTAAGAAAGCTATCTGTTATAAAATGGGAGCAACCTCCTAGTAGCAGGATAAAAGAATGTCGCCGGATTTGTTTTCGTGTGGCAACATAGTAGGAAAACTATGTTATTTGTATTGATGCTTTTTCAAAATAGAGTTCATTGCAATTTTTGAAAGTGGGCTGGTGCGGCTGCAATGAAGCCTTTATTAATGAAATCATAGAATATACTTGGGGGGGACATAGAGCCTAAACTTCAAATTACAATATACATGCACCAATTAGCAAAGAGTGGTCTATTGGTTACTCCATTTGCTTTGATAAAGCGGCGATATTTCGGAAAGATAACTCTATTTTGAAAAAGTATCAGTACAAATCACATAGTTTTCCTACATTTCAGCAACTTTTGAGCGGCTTCAAATTCAAAAAAATGATGTAATGTAGCCTATTACAGCACTATCCCGTTTTAGATTGCAAGCAGCCTATTACAATGATGTAACGTCGAGCCACATATAGGAGTGCACAGGCCGCTAATTTCGGGCTTTCTTAAAAGAGACAAAAGGTGCAATTACATAGTTGGAGCATTTAATCTTAAGATTGATATATGAATCATTATTATGCATATGCCGGTCTTTTCTCGTACTACCAAAACTCCTTTACATTTAATTTGTGAGGTTAAGAGATAATAGAGTATTAATTAAGAATGTATAACGACTTCTTAGCCAATAACGTATTCATCTTATATCCTCCTACCCCAAGTCTTGTCCGTAAAACCCAGTCCAGAATGACGGAATTGTGTGTGTAAATGTATCCCCGTATAAAATTAATGAAGGCCATACATCTGTGGAAGGCTTATGTTTTTGGTCATGTTAATCGAAGAAGCTCCATGGCTGCATCGTAGTTGAACGAGGAAACAGGCCAAACAAAAGTTTTGGCCTTTTGGAAAAGTGTGGTCAAATATATTTTGGGATTGAGTGGATTGGTATGTGGAAATGTGATTGGTGAAGAAAAGCAAAGTGATTGCTTTTATGAGCAATGATACAGCTTCCACTTCATGAGTGAGTGACATTTTCTAGTCGTCCAAAAACGAAGTCCGACCCGACAAAAAACCAATTGAGGTCAAATGGATGGGACTGAGATTGTATGTATTCAATGGACTAATTGTGATCAATGAATGAAGAGTTTGCGTTGAAAGTTTCAAAGTACCCGATCGATGGTTAAGAAAAAGAGATTTGGGAGGGCGGAATCGAAAAGATATGGATGATATGCTAAGCACTATTTTGAAGCAATTTTGATGTGTTAAAGACCAACAACGAGCAAGAATGGAATTTAAATGTGCAGGGATATATATTTTTTTTTTTGAGAAGAATGTGCAGGGATATTGGTACAATGCGCTTATTACTAGATTATGGGTCATTTATCTCTTTATGAGAAGACAAATGCTCAAATTATTGGTTTGGTCTGGAAGGTGTACGTTCTTCTTTGGATACAATTTTTCGACTCAACCTGCAATTTCCAAGGCACTATAGATCGGGTACAGTGCGAAGATGAAGAATGACCAAAAGTAGAATAGACCTACTTACTCATCTAAAATGAAATAATAATATGATTTTCTCACATATCTTACACATATTATATATGTAGGTATAGGTCTTGATCATCTCATTTGTGATAAGTTGAAGAGAAAGTAAAACAAATAGCTAGTTGGATTCTACTTGTCTAGAAAGTATATATATTTACGTACTCTTACATAAGATGATTGACCTTAAGGTCTATATGATAGCTAAAATATGTTAAACTGGCTTCTAGGTTTGATATTAAAAGAAAGATCGAAGTTAATTACTTAATGTTTGATGTATCCAATTTACTAGGTCATCACCTGCATCACCATAAGATTTTTTTTTTTTAATGAAGGTCATGATCATCGGTACCCAACCATCTTTGGTGGGAAAGTCCATCTGTTTGATTAAACTAAACCCTAGCTAACTAGGCTAATGCCAAACCAACAATTAGATAATGTCAATAATAAATTTCTAACGTGTTTGATTTTTTATTTTTATTTTTCATCTAGAAGCAAGGTCTTGTTACAATTGGAAACAAGGGAACAAGAGGGATGCTCAATGATGTTTAAGTTAACCCAACCATATTTCATACTCTTAATAAAAAAAAGCATGCGCATATTGTTTCGCTTACTATAAATTAATTTATTCCTTTCCAGGGAGTTAGTGTGAAGTGAAATGGTTATCTTGCTAATTTATAGCTAGATTGTCTTTCTCCTTTCACTTCAAACTAGCCTCTTGACATGCGCTATGCGCTTGTCAATTTGCTTTCATAACAAAAAAGAAAAATAGTGAAATTTTAAGAAAATAAAAAAGATAAAAGAAAAATTGAAGGCAGCATAACGGTTCAAAAAGTGGCATTTTTTCCTTATTTTTTGGCTATTATTTCTTGGGAAAATAACTGATTTGATTTATTTACTATTTTAGCCTCATAATATAATTTTTATTTACTAAACAATTCAATTAATAAAGGGCATAATAGAATTTTCAAAAATTTAACCATGGGAAGTAAGAATTTGCTTAATATAATAGATGTGAAATTTTTGTGCTTCGTAGGGAAGCATTTTGGAACCAAAATAACAATGCAGTGTGCACGTTCTTATTGGCTATCCAAAGACGTTCTCATCGTCTTTTATTTTCTCTTATTTTCCCTAAAAAAAATGTCTTATTTATTAATTAGCTCATCTGTTTCACCTATATATATACACACACACATATATATATAGACACATAGA
>LYNE01003944.1:17278-34122 GCA_001662545.1 Rosa x damascena
GTCCCAGTCTCAATCATTGCTATATATTTTGATTTCCACTAATATTTTTGTCGGTTTGGTTTATACTTTATAGGCTTGTCTTCGTTTTTCCGTCCTCCATATTCTATGAAATCTGGATGCGTTCGGATGAACCAAAACATTTTAAGATATGATTGTCTTTATTCATTGCAGTTAAATACTGTAAGTATTTAAGTTATTTGATAATATTGATGATGAATTGGACTGATTTCATTGCTCAATGATTGATATCACGGTTGAAAGTTTGATTACTGTTCAAAACACGTTATCTAAAATGGAGTCAGATAAGTGATAGTTTACTGGTTCCAATTCTAAATACATTCATAACAAGGTGCACGTGAAACATATCCTAAACAATCTGAAGTTGCTAAAAATACTTAACCTTAAATATATATATCTCATCATCGTAAAGATTGTTTGAGTTGTGTAACTAAAATTGCTCGTGTTGTTTCGGATAACGCCCTTCTGTGGGCTAAAACTCATCCCATAGAGATGCATTGCAAATAGGTAGCAAGCTTAAGTCTCAAGAAAGACGCAATATATCTGAATCTCAATTGTTCTCATTCATTTGCTCTAATGCCACTACATTAATCCCTTGCTTCACCCGTTAACCAATTAATAACAAATCTATTTCTCTTGCCAAATTAGTTAGCTTGTTCTTTTTCTTCTCAAGTTGTCTTTTCCAAGTCTTACGTTTTCTTCGAGTCTTGTTTCTAGCTTCACTCTTTAACAAATTAATAATAAAGCTATTTCTCTTGCCAATTCAAATTAGTGAGCTTGTTCTTTTTCTTCTCAAGTTGTCTTTTCCCAAGTCTTTTCGTTTTTCTTTCCGAGTCTTCTTTCTAGCTACTTCCAAGTCAAAATGGCCGACCTAAATTGGTGCATGATGATCTAGCTACTTTCCCAGTTGCTTCCAATCTTTAGCTGCGAGCATGTGGAGTGTGGGTCACAACTCAACAAAAGTTAAGCTAGCTAGCTCGTGATAAACTAGTGGAGATGAGATGGAAATCCAAAAGGAAAAGTGATGGGACGAAGAAGATGCACAAGATCTTCCTTTTCCAACAATGAACACAAAATAAATTATTAATACCTTAAGCTAAGACAAAACCTTAGATATATAGAAGTAATATGTTGCCAATAATGAAGAAGCAGAATCCCAGAGACACAAATGCCATAAGACAAAGTTTACAGTCCAACCATGTTTATGGCCACGTACGGCATGATTATTAAATATTTCCTGCAGTTCTTTGGTGAGTAACACTAGCAAAAAGAAGCTTTAATTTAGAGGTGACAAACGGGCCACTAAGTACGAGCACGGCACGGGCCCGGCAAGCTTAAAAGCGGCCAGGCACGGCCCAAGTCCTTTAGTAGCCCGGCACGACCCGAGCACTTTAGAATAACCGGTCGGGCTGGGCCTAAGAATATTGGCCCATTGGCCCGGCCCGAGCCAGTAATGGGCCCAGCACGGCCCGAACACGACATATTGTGGGCCGGCTCGTTACAAACACAAAAATTCATTTTGCTTTTAAAAATATTAAAAAACTACAATGATGAGATTGAATATGAGACATTTTTATTTAAAATCTCATGACAATTCCACCAATGCTTTCTTTTATATTTTCAAAATAATGAAACAAAACATTATATCCTTATTTTAACATAAGTATTTTTTCTAAATATTAAATATATGTTTATTAATAAAGACTAATCTCATAATAATACAACTATAGAATGAAGGAAATAATAATAGATACTAAATCTTCAATATATTAATAAAGATTAATTTCACAATAATATACTAAAAACAATATATTTTGAGTTTTTTTTTCTTTCTTTCTTATAGTGGAATATAAAAACTTATTAGAAATCTAATCTTAAAAAAAGCTAATATTAAGAAAAACGTTGTACAACTTAATTTATTTTAATTTTCTAAATAGTTAAATAAAATTAATTTTTATTTGTTCAAATTAAGATTTTAAAATCATGCTTTATAGTGAATAGGCACGAGCACGGCCCGGCATGATATGGGCTCGGGCCATGGGCTGGGCTTAATGTTTAAGTAAATGGGCCGGCACGAGCCCGACACTATAATAAATGGGCCGGCCCAAGCACGGCACGAAGCACGACTAGGCCAGCTTAAAATGGGCAGTGCCGGCCCGTTTGCCACCTCTACTTTAATTATTGGAAAGAAACAAAACTTTAAACAACCCACTTTTCTTTTAATGAAACTATAAACTTGTATTAATCAAAGAAAAAAAATCAAGTACAAAATGGTAAATAAAAAGAAGGGTTAAATACTGTTTAGTCCATGTACTTTGCCTCTCTCATCGTTTCAGTCCCTGACATTCTAATTTAATCTAAAAACTCCATGATATCACAATTTCCCTCTAATAGGTCCATTCCGCGTGAAATTAGGAGTTGGCATTGAGTGAAATGTCCAATATACCCCCTCTGTTATTTCTTTTTCATTTTTTTCCTTTTTAATTTCTTTTTTTCCTATTAAATCTTTTAATTTTTATTTTTCTTTATCCTTTTTAATTTTTAATTTTTTCCTTTTTAATGACCATCATATCCTGTTGCATCAATAGCGCCACGTTGGCGAACCAATCCTGATCGACCCGAAACCCCAATTATTGTTCTCCACGCCAGCGGCCATTTTTCTTTTCCATCACTATTCTTCTTCTTCACTTCTGGTTTTGGTCAACTTGGCCATCAAAAACCACCATTTCAACCAGACCCAAAATCCAAATCACCATTTTGAGCAAAACCCAAAAAACTCAGAGTCTGAAAAAATGGTAGTTTTCAGTGAAAAGTTTCCAAATTGAGGCCTGATGTGGAGAGAGAAAGTGGGAATTGAGTGGGAGAGAGAGAAGTAGGCTGTGAAAACAAGAGGGGAGTGGTTGAGCGGCGAATTTCTGAGCTGATTGGGATCTGCTTATGTTTGAGAGATGGCGTCGACGACGATGGAGACGAGGGCGGATCCGCTAAGAGACCACGGAGGGAGATGGCTTCAGAGAAGGTGAAGAAGTGATCGATCAGCTCCTAGCAGAGCTTTTGCCCGATGCCCATCTATACACCACCAAGCTAGGTCTTTGTTGGGTTTGGTTTCAATTTGGGGAGATAAACAAATGGGTGTTGGAGTTTGATCGGAATGGGATTGGTGGGTTGAGGAAGGAGAAAGTAGGGAGAACGAAAACAAAAAAAAAAGGAAAAAAGAAATTAAAAAGGAACAAGAAAAAAAGAAGAAAAAGCAAAAAAGAAATTAAAAAGGAAAAAGAAAAAAGAAAAAAAGAAATTAAAAAGAAAAAAAAGAAATTGAAAAAGAAAAAGAAAAAAAAAAGGAAAAAAGAAATAACAAAGGGGTATATTGGACATTTCACCTAAGACAAACTTCTAATTTGACGCGGAAGAGACCTATTGGAGGGAAATTGTGAGGTAAGGGAGTTTTTAGATTAAATTAGAATGTTAAGGAATATAGACTGAAACTTGAGAGAGGCAAAGTACATGGACTAAACAATATTTAACCCTAAAAAGAAACTGCAAATAAGAGTATCAAAGAGAGCCAACGAGCTAAACGATGTGCCATCGTATTAGCCTTCTAAAACTTGTACTTCAGTTCTTCGAATGGATGGATATGAGAAACTCGTAGGCATTCTCGTAGAAATCTAAGAAAGGTCCCAAGTGCGAACAAACTTAAACCAATTAAATGGAAAGAATCAACTCAAATATTTAGAGTAAACTGACAGGCTAAGCATCTAGTTAGGGCCATGTTCTAGGTCTGTAATCAATTCAACTAAAAGAATCAAATCAATTAATAGCTAACTGACCACTATATGTTTAACTTAATACAATGCAAAAGCTACTTTCAGGCTATTGTACGATATTATTTTCATCAGATCTGCTAATATAAGGGACAATGTTAAGGGACTGAAAGTCTTATGGCTCAGCTCACCATGTACTAAATTGAAGGCTGGAATTAGAGCAATTTAAAATTGTGTATTTATTTTCAGGTATTAGATGCAGTTGTGTCTTACAGTCCTTCAAAAACTGTTTCTTAGGTGAGCAACTGTAGTTATCTAATTGTTTGAATATCGATTGTTAATTACTTATCTCATCGCCAATGAAACTAGCAAGAAAATTAATATAAATTTAACTAGTATTTGATTTAGTGATAAGTCATCTCAAAGTGGTATCAAGTTAGAAATCTCCCTCCATTTTAATAATACATATTAAAAATTAAATATGTCATAAAAGACTTTGAAAACAACTGCATGGCTAATCAATTTGCAAAACTACAGGCTAAATTAAACTAGGTAGACTGGAGTTTAGGATTAAAGTCCCTTCTTTCATGCAAAATTGAAAATTTTTTAGTTAATGTGTCGAGTAAAAGACTTGATAATTTGAAATTACTTTGGGCCCGGAGTTTCATACTCCATTTGAACCTAGATTTGCAAAACAATGAGGCAAATCTAGTGCTATATATAAAATTTTTTAAGCTGCCTATCTTAAAGCGAGTCGGTGACCATTGCACGGGAAATACAGATCCTTTTTCCTTTGGCGGGTAAATGTGAAGTTATTTGATCCGTCGGAACTCGTAAACGATGTGTCGTACAAACACTCTGTAAGCGAAAATCACAATGGACAAAATTGTAATCATTGAGCCCCATCCTCAACAAGCAGCCTTATGGTTAAAATGGCACACTCATGGAGTCTCACTTACGCATTCCCATCTTCAAAGTCCATTCACCCACTCTTCGTCTGTCAACTCCATCATGCCATTACCCAAAAACCACCACCTCCATCTCTACCTCTTCTTCTTCCTCTTCCTCCTCTCCAACGCCGCCGCAGCCGACGAGCTTCAAATCCTACTAAAACTCAAATCCTCCCTCCAGGACTCAGACTCCCAACTCTTCGCCACATGGGACTCCACCGCCAATTCGTTTTGCAAATTCACCGGAATCACCTGCAACGTCGTCGGTTCAGTTCGAGAAATCGAACTTTCGAACCAGAAGCTGTCGGGGTCTCTTCCGTTGGACTCCATATGCCAACTTCCCTCATTAGAAAAGCTCGCTTTCGGGTCCAATTTCCTGCACGGTACAATCACGGAGGACTTGAGAGACTGTACGAAGCTGAAATACCTGGATTTGGCGAAAAACTTGTTCGCGGGTTCATTCCCTGACATATCTTCCTTGTCCCAACTGGAGCATCTTCATCTGAACGGCAGCTGGTTTTCCGGGATTTTCCCGTGGACTTCCCTCACCAACATGACTGGTCTGATTCGTTTGAGCTTGGGTGACAACCCGTTTGATCCCAGCCCGTTTCCAAAGGAAGTTGTAAATCTTAACAAGCTCGAGTGGCTCTACTTGGCAAACTGCACCATCCAAGGAACAATACCAAGTGAAATCGGGAACTTGGTCGAGCTTATCAACCTGGAGTTGTCCGATAACAACATGACCGGAGAAATTCCGGCCGAGATTGGACAGCTCACCAAGCTCTGGCAGCTGGAGCTCTACACCAACAGGTTCACCGGAAAGCTTCCTTTCGGGCTAAGAAACCTCACCATTCTCGAGAACTTCGACGCCTCTGAGAATTTTCTGGAAGGCGATTTGAACGAGTTGAGGTTTCTGACCAACTTGGTTTCTCTGCAGCTGTATGACAACAATTTTTCCGGCGAAGTACCGGAAGAGTTCGGCGAATTAAAGAAGCTTGTGAATCTGTCTTTGTACGGTAACAAGCTGACCGGTCCTCTGCCTCAGAAATTGGGTTCTTGGTCGGAGATTGACTTCATCGACGTGTCGGAGAACTTCTTGACCGGGACTATTCCGCCGGACATGTGCAACAAAGGGACGATGAAGCAGCTGCTCATGCTTCAGAACCAATTAACTGGCGAAATTCCGGCAAACTACGCTAAATGCACGACTTTGACCCGGTTCAGGGTCAACAACAACTCCCTCTCCGGTGTGGTTCCGGCAGGACTTTGGGGATTGCCGAATGTGGAAATCATTGACATCACTTCGAATCAAATTGAAGGGCCGATTACTTCCGATATCGGAAACGCCAAGAAGCTTGCGCAGTTGTTTGTGAGTTACAATCGGTTATCTGGTGAATTACCGGACGAGATTTCGAAGTCAACTTCGTTGGTTTCGGTTATGTTGAATAACAATCAGTTTTCCGGTAAGATTCCGGCGAAGATAGGGGACTTGAAGCAATTGGGTACTCTGCATTTAGAGAGCAACTTGTTGTCTTCTTCGATTCCCAAGTCATTGGGAAGCTGTAGTTTCCTGAGTGACTTGAACATGGCGAACAACTCGCTTTCCGGTGAAATCCCATCATCTTTGGGCTCTTTGCCGACCTTGAATTCTCTGGATTTGTCTCACAACCAACTCTCCGGAAAAATCCCGGAAAGTCTAGCATCTCTGAGACTAAGCATGCTTGATCTTTCGCACAACAGACTGACCGGTGCCGTACCGGAATCTCTCTCGATTGCAGCCTACAACGGCAGCCTTTCCGGTAACCCGGGTCTCTGCAGCATGGACATCACCTACTTCCCACGGTGCTCGCCGAAAAAGGAAATGTCCGACGATGTCAGGACACTCATTATTTGCTTCTCAGTGGGTACAGCAATATTGTTTGTTTCACTCATTTGCTTCTTGTTCTTAAAGGGGAAGGAGAAAGATCAAGACCGTTCATTGAAGGAAGAATCTTGGGATGTAAAGTCTTTCCATGTAATAACCTTCAGTGAGGATGAGATTCTTGATTCCATTACTCAAGAGAATCTAATTGGAAAAGGAGGTTCTGGAAATGTCTACAAAGTGTCACTAGCCAATGACAAAGAACTCGCCGTGAAGCACATATGGAACACTGATCCAAGCGGCCGGAAAATGTTCAAGAGCACCAACCCAATGCTCGGGAGACGGGGCAGTGGTAGTTCGAAATCGAAGGAATTTGATGCTGAGGTGCAGACGTTGAGCTCAATAAGGCATGTGAATGTGGTGAAGTTGTTCTGCAGCATTACTAGTGAGGACTCGAGCCTTTTGGTCTACGAGTACTTACCGAACGGAAGCTTGTGGGATCGGCTGCACACGTGTGAGAAGATGAAGCTTGATTGGGACGCAAGGTATGAGATTGCAGTCGGAGCAGCCAAAGGGTTGGAGTATCTGCACCATGGCTGTGAGAGGCTAGTGATTCATAGAGATGTCAAGTCGAGTAACATTTTGTTAGATGAGTTTTTGAAGCCCCGGATCGCGGATTTTGGGCTCGCCAAGATGGTTCAGACTAATGCAATTAAGGACTCGACTCATGTTGTTGCTGGAACACACGGTTACATAGCTCCTGGTTAGTAATCAAATTCTTAGTTTTAATTTATTCAGGTTCTGTTTTAAGGTAATCAAATTTGTTAATGTACTAATTTGATTTTGGTTATGCAGAATATGGTTACACCTACAAGGTGAATGAGAAGAGCGATGTGTATAGCTTTGGTGTAGTACTAATGGAGCTAGTGACCGGGAAAAAGCCGATAGATCCATCCTTTGGGGACAACAAGGACATAGTGAACTGGATATGTGGCAACCTGAAGAGTAGAGAGAGCGTGTTAGGTGTGGTGGACTCGTACATTCCTGAGGCCTATAGGGAAGAGGCTATCAAGGTATTGAGAATTGCAATTCTATGCACAGCTAGGCTTCCAGAGCTAAGACCTTCCATGAGAAGTGTCGTTCAGATGCTTGAAGAAGCTCACGAGCCAATGAAATTGCTGGACATTGTTATCAGCAAAGACGGTTCTAGTAAGAAAATGGAAGTACTTAAAGGAACAGAGAAGTGAAATCCAGACTCGGGTTCGAAAATTAGTTGGAGCAACTCGATAGTCGCGTCCATGGTTATAATTAAATTCTACTTAAACAACTTGGAAATACGATGTAGTATATGACAACTGAGAATAGTGGCTGTAACAATAATAGCCAGAGCCACCAAAATTATATATGTTTTGTAATATTGTTAATGCATAAGAGTGGCCAAGGCTCTTTTCTTTACCACGTATCATGTATGTGTCTGGTTGCCTAGTGCCTTGCTTGAGAGGAAAGCTAGTTAATTTGTTTAAAAAAAACAAATTGAGAACAGCCAAGTTTTAGACCCTTTTAAACTTTTAACCTTTCCTAAAAATTTTAACTACTTGAACAGTATTTCGGGCATTGGTCACCGGAGTTGAGCATTACTCAAGATAGATTGATCGAGCGGTACTTGAGGGGGATATATTTCTAAGATTATGAAAAATAGACCACAAAAGTCTTATCGGTTAAGAACCCATGACTAGTCTCCGAAGCTTCCTTTTTTTATTGTATTCACTTTTATTGCCTGTACTTGATTTTCTGGGAAACAAGAACTTGTTTGATACGCAAGGGACAGGAATGTATGCATCAATGTAAGAGTAGTGGTGAATGATGGTTGGCTTATGTAATGGAGATACCAAGAGATCTTTAATAGATTTGATGGCACTGGTCTTCAGAATAGTACTAGATGTCGCGGGTTACATTGTTTTTTCCGAATTTTATGTGTTAAAAAGAGTAATAATCATAATGTAAACAATGTTAATTAAATTTATTATTGTTTTACAATATGTAAAAGCTAGTGTTTAATCAAACTGGTATACATACATATTTCAAAATTTGTAAGTTTCAGCAGGAGCTGGCATTCTAACCAAGCCATCCATTTTTACAATTTTCAAAAAATTGGCATCCTAAGTTCCTAACCAAAGATGATGTTTATAAACAAATTACACGTGGCTAGTTCTTAGCTTGTGAGGCTTCTTCTGTGCTGGGGAGGACCTCAATTGCTCTTGAATGTGATGGACATCAACTGAAATAGTAGGTATGAAGATGAGAGAAAATAAATCAGGATACAAAATATAGAGAACAGCAGGATATGGAATATAAAAACCAAAGACAGAATTTTTTTTTTGAAAGGACCAAAGGCAGAATTATAGTAGGTAAGTAGCTAAATAAGTCAAGTTTTACTTAGGCAGATGAATATGATAAAGTTTAGTATTTGAAAAGTGTAGATATCTCACTGACATAAGTAACGAAACACATAATGAAGCAGTCTCCATATGAAAGTTTACAAAAAAGATCAAACTACCAGAATGTATTAAAACCTAGAATTCATCAATCAAATCACAACAGGAGTTCTCATGCTGGTGAAAATAAAATGCTCTAAATAAATTTGTTAAAATAAAATAAAATAGAATAAAAAATAAAAAAAGAACCAAAAGGGGCTGTATATCTCATTCCTTAAGCTTTCCTCAATTCATAACACAAAGGAGTCTATGAATATAGGTTCAACTTGCACTATATTAGATCAAATAGATGGAAAGCACTTTGTAATTAGATAAAATGTTACTAAACAACCTGCATTTTTGAACAACCATATCTCGGAGTTCTTCCAAATGCATATCAACCTCATAAAGCTAAAAAGTAGACATCAAAGGATTTAAAAACAGAGTCCACTATTTCAATTGTAAGTGATATGTATCTACAACTTCCATTCCAAATTCATTAGATACACATAAGAAGGTTGATTATTTCACACGCACCTTGTTGCGTAAGTTTCTAGCAATTTTAGCATGAGCAGCCCCTTTAGTTAGCTCCATATTTAACTGTGCTTCTGCATCTTCCTCTTCTAGCTAGCCTCTTTTCCTGCAAGTATATTGCTCAATAAGTTAAAGATTATCAAGAAATGATTAACCAAGATGCTATAAATACCTGTAATACCAAATTACCAGCATTACTGAACCTCAAATGATAAAGAAGACTATCATTATGGAAAGTGTAACTCAATAGTACATCATTTTGGGATATACCTATACGGTAACTTTAGACAGAAGCTGCATCCACATTTCCTCAAATTTTGCGATCGAAGTTTTTGCCGTAACATGAACATCTACACTTTGAAAACCAAGTATAACAGCTAATTTCATCATAAACTTCAATACAAAGGACAGCAAAGCAAGATGTAAGTGCCAGATGCATGATGGGATAGAAGAGTAATAAAGATGTTTAATGGAAATCACAAATGCAGAATGCATAGTAATGCATTACACACATTTAACTCATGCATAATGCATCCCTTAGCCAAATTGTTCAAGTTCTTATTATTTGCTAGCTTGATATGGCATCTACAATATGGTCTACAGTATTATTGAGGGTTAGATTAAGAGGAGATCTCTGATTAAGCCAACTGTGAAGAAGTCCATCCCCTCTAAGAAAATTAGCACATATCCAAATATTTCAAAACAGAGAATTTAATGGTTTGAGGAAATAATTGATTGTCAGACCATCTAATTTTGAAATTTGTGGATGATTAGTCGATTGACATGAACAATCATTGATGGAAATGAATTCACAGACCTCAAAGTCAAAGAAATATATCACAAATTGATCCACAATGGCAGAGACTGGAAATTATTCTATGCACCGACGGTGCAAGTGACCCAACCCTTATAAAATAATCTCAACCCTTGATATTTATTATCAACTTTATTTTTAATAAACAAAAAGTGTATTTAATGCAATCTAACCATTTATTTGTGTTGGTGCAAGTGCACGGCGATGCTCTGAATACTCCCCCGGCAGAGACTCCCCTAATAAATGAGCGGATTGTATGAATGCCTTCAAAAGTTAAGGTTTTCGATTCACTGACCAAGAAATCAGTTCGAGTATTTGCTTATGGTTAGATTTTGGACTTCATAATGCAATCCACTGAATCTATTCAAGGAATTTTTGGTATGGTTACTTAATTTCTCTATCTCCTGAGAAAAGGAACATTCTTCCAACAATATCAACACAACAAATACCCAAATTTATGCAGCACAAACACACACACGAATGTAATCACAAAAAACCAAATCTTCCAAAGAATTTTTTTTTTGTTTTAATTTTTAAATTCTGACATCCAATTAATTTACCTGCTCAATGTAACCAAACCAAAAATTGAAAGCTCAATCACAGCAATGGAACTATGGAAGGCATCACCAACTGCAAAGCTACAAATCCCAAATGGCCAAGAAATCAAATGAGAAATCCATGCCACCAATACATTTAAAAACTGACAAAATTCAACACAAATATAAACTAAAAAATAAAAATCAATAAATTTCACAATCAAGTTCTCAATTACCCAAAGGCAAAAAGCCAAACTCATAACGCACAGAAACCATCAAAGCATTCCCACTCTCATTTAATGAAAAAAAAAAAAACAAAGAAAAAAACGTACTTGTTTGAGCCTAAAATTAATATTTTTTCCCGACGAGGGGGACTCGAAGAAATCGGGCCAATATCCGTGGCACAAGCATTTATTTTCGATAAGTTCGGAAAATATATTATTTAGAGGTTAAGTAAAGCCTACTTGGAGGCCAAGCAATCAGGAGGCAAATCTAAACATTCATTGATTTACTATTTAATTATCAACATATTTGATAATTAATGGTGGTTTGCTAGGTTGTCAAGACTGTGCAAGATGGGAAGATAAATATGCAGGCTACATATATGGTCGAGATTACGCGAGCCATGCGAGGAATTATGGCTGCCCATTCAATTAATGTGTAATGGCATGTAAAGATTTGTGGTCATATTTTGGCATGCAAATCATGCTTGATGGTAGGGATGGCAATGGGGAGGGTAGGGTAAGGGGATTAAATTACCATCCCCATACCCGATTTCATTCTCCATCCCCGTACCCTCCCCAATCCCCGTAATAAGATACTGGGGATTCCCCGTCCCCGTCCCCATTGGGGATTAGTTCCCCGTACTCGCCTAAATCCCCGTTAACAATATTACTAATTTATTATATAAAAATTTATACAAATAATTATTGATTGTAAAATATGAAATTAAAATCAAACATCAAAATAAAATAAATTTCGTATTTCAATCAAGAAAAATTAACATGTTGATAAAGATTTTTTATTAAAAGAATCTTCCTTTTTTTGAATATATTTATTAATAGAATTTAAATATTGACAAAAATATGAAGTTTACATAAATATTTATTTATAAATAATATCAAAAATATATATAATAAATAAATAAAATAAATATATTACATATATTTTCAGATAATTCTTATTGGGTGGGTATGGGGATGGGGATCAAAATATCATCCCCGCCCCGTACCCGATTTCAAAATTCGAATACTGGGGATCCCCATCCCCGTTACCCGATTTCCCCCGAATTTCTCCCCATTAGGGTCGAATACTCTATGGGTACCCTACCCTATGGGGATTTTTGCCATCCCTACTTGATGGTGGCCAAAGAGGAATATATATATATATATATATATGTATATATATATATATATATATATGATGTATGTATGTTGGCTCATGCATGGTTCAATTAAGGGAGGTTCCCCATGCAATTAAACATGGCAATGTGCTGTGCTTCTCCATCTATTCAAGAGTACTCATGCAATTAAATAGCATGGTGGGCCATTCACTACCAATTATATGTAATCAATACTTTCCCATGCAATTGAGGATTGCTGGACCTGGAATGGAAGGAAGCCACCTTTAATTGCAATGAATAAGGCTACAGAGTCCTCGCGAAGATATGAATATAAGACGTGCATATCCAATAGCTCGCGGCCAAGAAGATTATGTTAAGGACTCCAAAAGGTAATTAATCTTGCCTATATTCTAGCTACGTCACAGAGGCAAACAACATTAATTATTGCTTACGATAATTATCAAGACTATTAAGAGTTTTGATTTGATTCAAGGCCAATAACTGTGGCCTAAAAGATAGTATTTCATTCCTATTTGGAAGGTGAATCTGCAGCAGCCTTGTACATACTGGGGAGTCTCAACTAAGTTTAGCACTAGCGGCTGAGCCCCATCGGTACTCCCAGGTACCACGCCATGGGCCGGGTTCACGACCCACCATGGCAAGGCCAGCACAGCCTATCTATACATAACAAAAGGGCTGATATGACATCAGAAGAACCTGTGTCCCACATCGAGGATATGGGAGACTCCTTTCCTATGCTCGAATATAAAGACATTAGCACAACCACCTTTCAGAGGTAATAACTCCTTTGTCCACTATTTACTTGATACACATCTATTAGTTTCTCACTCAGGCATCGGAGAGGCGTAAACCGTCCGGTACGGTTTACCCCTCTAACGTCGTGTTCTTGATACAGGATTTAGGAGTTGGATCGGTACCCTAGACGGTATAGCATTCTGTGTGAGGTACCCGGAGAAAGCCACCAGAAACATTGGCGCGCCAGATAGGGGTTAGACCATGAACGAGCCAGAAGTGACAGGAGAGGGTCGAAGTGTCGCCCGGGCACTGATATTCTCTCCGGGAACTTCATCAGCAGAAGCGCCAGGTGTTCAAGAAATGCATGGTCTCGGATCCTTGGACCCGATAGTCCCGGATCAAGTGACTCCGGTATCGGAGTTGGAGTCTATGCGAGCTGAGATCACAGCCTTAAGGGAACAATCCAGGATCGATCAGGAACAACAAAGTACCGATAGGGAAACAAACCACCTTACGCAACAGAGAATGCAGGATTTGGAAGATGAAAACACAGCGCGGGCCCGAGCATTGGACAGGAGGCACCAGCACAACGAGGCACTCACCCAGGCCCTGGCTAGAGCATCTCAGCTAGCAGCAGGCGTGAACGCTGCCCCGATAACAGGAGACCCCAGCACCGCCCCAACACCTTCTACGGAGGGCGGTCAACGAATAATCCAGATACCGGTAGACTTATTCCAGGAAAACTTGAGGCATTTGCCACCACCACCGCTACCACAGCCAGTTCACAATATCCCACCGGTAACCGACGCAAACACTGCATTACTTGTGCAAATGAGTAACTCTTTGCATGCCCTGCAGGCAAGGGTACAGGCCACAGAAAATAGAGACACCTGGAGAGCTATGACCACTTACGAAGACCGCTCGGGCCCTTTCACCCAACAGGTTAAAGGAGCCATTCGAGCGAATACATCAAAACCACTGAAGATTGACTATACGGGAGTTGGAGACCCCTACCAGCATCTACAGGTTTTCCGATCGCAAACAAGCGCCAAGGGATATACGGACGAAGTGTGTTGTAATATGTTCCAGGAGACTTTGTCAGGGGAGGCTTTGAGTTGGTTCTACGAACTGCCGGTCGGTTCTGTAGGGAATTTTAAGGAGTTAGCTGACAAGTTTGTAGCTCGATTCATCTTACGCACTGATGGGATACACACACCAAAGGGCCTGTTAAAGGTCCAGCAGGGAGAAGATGAAACGCTAAAGTCTTTTGTAAATCGATGGCAGGCGACTACCGCTAAATGTCGGGACCTTAATAAGGAACTGGCTGAGCTGGCTTTCAGGAGGGGCTTGAGACGTGGAGAATTTCTCTACGGGATCAACCATAATCCTCCAGCTAACTACGACGAACTGATGGCCACTGCCATCAGCCGAATTTGAAATGTACGGGGACACCCCCAGACCAAAGCTAAGATTTTCCACACCGGCCTCGACGACTAGGGATGAGCCACGAAAGAGGGAGTGGGTCCACATTCATGACATGTCACCCCATACCTCGAACAAAAGAAGCAAAGAGTCCTCGTCCAGGTCTAACAGTTACGGGACCACCCACCCTCACCGGGAGCCGAGGGCACAGCAGGCCCCACGGACACCACCACCACCCCGGTATGAGGTGTTCACAATCCTGAACGCTTCATACGAGACTATTTGGAACGAAAACAAGGATGAGATACCGGGACCACCCCCAAGGAAATTCCCGAAGAGTAAACTTACCCAGCAGGATACCGGAAAATTCTGCACTTATCATGAGGATGCCTGACACAATACCAATCTCTGCGTTGCTTTAAAAAATACAATCGAGTCCCTCATCCAGAGAGGCAAGCTTCAACGATACCTACCTGCTAAGGAGATAGGAGCTGTAAACGTGTACGGCCAGATCTTCACGATCCACGGTGGGGGCCCGAAAGAGTTGCCCCCCCCCAGAGGAAGAAACGAAATTCTAGTTTCAGCCGTCCGAAAGTTTTCAACTTCCACAAGGCCCCGCAGCAAGACGGTGGTACCGGATGGACATCGGTGACATTCCTGCAGGAGGAGGAAGCCGATTTGAGGATGCCCCATGATGATCCCTTCCTAATCACGCTCCAAATGGACCATTATATAATGTCCCGGGTGCTCGTGGACACCGGGGCCTCAGTTAGCGTATTATTTCGCGATGCATACAAAGCTTTGAACAGAGGAAGAGCCAAGCTGTCACAGGATAATGAGCCCCTTATTAGTTTTTCAGGAGATATCGTACAACCACTCGGATCAGATTACCTATCGATCACGATAGGCGAAAGTCCGAATTGCTCAACCATCAAAACAGAGTTAATCGTGGTGGACTGCGTCTCGTCCTATAATGCTATCCTGGGCCGATCGGCACTCTGGTGTCTGAAAACCTTCATTGCAGGTCACATGGTGATGATGAAAGTACCAACCCCGGTCGGCACTGCTACGATCCGGGGTGATCAGGCCGCTGCGAGGAAGTGCTACTCTTTGACTGTATCCCGCGGTAAGGGAAAGTCTGAAATGTTGCACGTAGCTACTAACCCTCTGCTGGACAGGTACGAGGATTCCAGAGACGATACCGATTCCGACGAAGAACAGCCCTGTGCCGTAGAAGACATTGAAGAGGTGGTTCTATCAGAGCAGTTCCCGGACAGGACTGTTAGGATTGGTACAAGGCTGTCTCCGGTTGTCAGGGAAGGATTGATCTCGTTTCTCCGCTCTAACACATCTGCATTCGCCTGGTCCTATGAGGACATGCCCGGTATACCGACGGAGATAGCCAAGCACAATCTTAGTATTGTTCCTTACTCAACACCGGTAAGACAAAAGAGAAGGGCCTTCACACACGATAAGTACCGGGCTATCCAGGTTGAGGTAAAGAAGTTGATCCCCATCAACTTTGTCAGGGAAGTAACATACCCCCGGTGGTTAGCCAATGTGGTCATGGTACCAAAGAAATCTCCGGGATCATGGCGCATGTGTGTGGACTACACAAACCTCAATCGAGCATGCCCTAAAGATAG
The DNA here is from genome assembly GCA_001662545.1 of Rosa x damascena. NCBI lineage: Eukaryota > Viridiplantae > Streptophyta > Magnoliopsida > Rosales > Rosaceae > Rosa > Rosa x damascena. The sequence goes on from LYNE01003944.1 coordinate 33,393, forward strand.
CTTCCCGCTCCTGCGAATTGATCAATTAATCGACTCCACTGCTGGGTACCGGTTACTCAGTTTCATGAATGCGTTTAGTGGGTACAACCAAATTCGAATGAACCCGGCAGACGAGGAGCACACTGCCTTTACCACAGACAAAGGTCTCTATTACTACCAGGTCATGCCTTTCGGGTTAAAGAATGCAGGTGCCACTTATCAGCGACTTGTCAACTCCATGTTTGAGGAAGTTATCGGTACTATCATGGAGGTATCCGTCGACGATATGCTGGTAAAAAGTTTAACTCCGGAGGATCATGTAACCAACTTGTCAATCGTTTTCACCATCACATTGCGCAATGGTATGCGGCTTAACCCAAAGAAGTGCATCTTTGGGGTTAAGGTAGGAAAGTTTCTCGGGTACATCATTAGCCACAGGGGAATTGAGGCCAATCCGGAGAAGGTGCAGGCTATATTAGACATGGTGTCCCCAACCTACTGAAACGAGGTCCAATCTCTTATAGGCAAGGTGGCCGCCTTGTCAAGATTCATCTCCAGGCTGACGGACAAGTGTACTCCTTTATTCAAATTGCTAAAAACCCAGCGCGTCGAGATGATAGCTTGGACAGCGGAGCACGAGGCTGCTTTCCTTGGCTTGAAGGCATACTTGTCAGAGGTACCCCTACTCTACAAACTTGTTCCCGGAGAGATGCTCTACGTATATCTGGCGGCATCGTCAACTGCTGTGAGC
>LYNE01003945.1:19390-37247 GCA_001662545.1 Rosa x damascena
CCTTATATTAATTTTAGATAATTTTTAATAATTGAGTGGTAGTATGGTAAATGGCAAAATTAAAAATTATGTAAAAAATAAAATAAATAATTTTTAGATAGTTAACTACCTATATCTCTGCAATAACCACCCACAATTTCAGATAACTTTCCTTTTTTATTTTTTTGTTCAAATAACTTCTATTTTTTTCTCAATATAGTAATTATAAAAATTTTACACATGCTCTAGTAGAAAACTAGTATATATATAATCTAAGGCTTGAGGGTATACATTGAGATTAGGTGACAAACTTGGTCTTGGTCAATTTGAGATAGGAATCTCTAATTGCAGTCATCTTGTTCACAACCACATTCATGAGAATGCGCTCACTTGGTGATACTGTAGAGCATGAGAGACCAATCTGCATCACTGAAATCAAGCATTCTTCCAATCTTCTTTCTTTGACTAGGCCTTTATCCTTATACCCGGCTATCTTCCTTTCTTGTATGTCATTGCTGTATGTGTCATCACCGTCATTATCCTCATCTGTTTCCGGAAGCAATGGAGTGTCAACTATGTCCATGACATGGTCAGGGAAAGCCATGGCTGTGAACTGGTGAATGCTTAGACCATCTTTGAACATGTCGTCTGTAGGCCTTTTCCCTGTGAACATTTCTAACAATAGAATCCCATAGCTATAGATATCTCCCAGAATGGAAACTTGACATCCCATGCCATATTCTGCATTTAAAACACACATTAGGATGTCATAGTCAAATAATGTTTGATCTTTAGATTGTTTGTTTGGATTTTGCTTCTACAACTTCCAGCAATAATATTGAGGCAGTTATCTTTGTGATCAATAAGCTATTAGGAATAGAAAAAATAATAATAACTTATACCTGGAGGAATGTAGCCAATGGAACCCTTTAGCCTAGCTGACATGGTCTGACTTTTGGAATGATTATTTGATGCTTCAAAGGGAAAGCTTGCTAAACCAAAGTCACCAACATGGGCTACCATATCCGCATCGAGAAGGACATTGCTTGGCTTTAGATCACAATGAACAATGGATAATTCACAATCGTCATGTAGATAATCTAATGCACAAGCAACATCAATTGCAATATTGAGCCTTTGGATAAGGCTCAATTTCTTACTTTGAGATTGCTCATCATCTCTAGGATGCAGCCAAGAGTCAAGACTTCCATTTTCCATGAACTCGAAAACTAGACTTTTGAAGTCATTTCCCTGATTATCAATGCTTGAGCAGGCAGTTACTATCTTAAGAAGATTGCGGTGCCTTATGCTTCTTAGAGCTCTGCATTCATCGATGAAACTCTTCGAAGCTCCTTGTTGTTGAAGGTTTAATACCTTAACAGCAACCACCATTCCATTACTACTGAGTAATCCTTTGTATACAGAACCAAAACTTCCCGAACCAATCAGGTTGTCCACAGAAAACCCGTTAGTTGACTCGACAATTTCCGAGTAAGAGATGCTTGGATATGAATCATTATGAGAAGATGAAGTCAAAGGTCCATCTATCGACTTTTTCGACATTGAACGGGCAGAAACCAAGCAGGAAAGAGCAATTATTAAAGCAATTGCACTAGTCAAAGGGATTATCACTTCTGGGGCAAGTAGGGCTCTCAATGAATGAGGCTTTCTGCTGGAACATGCAGGTAGAACTAATTCAGGAATTCCTCCACAGAGCTTATCATTTCCGAGCACGGAGATACCAGTTGCATTTGAGAAGATTCCTTCTTTAGGCAATTCACCCTCAAAATCATTGTGAGAAAGGTTGAGATACTTGAGAGCTCGAAACTTGCCTAAAAATTCAGGAAGCTTGCCAGATAAGTTATTGCGTGAAATATCCAACTCTTCCAAGCCTCTCAGCTTTTCCATAGACTGAGGAATATGTCCATTGAATTCATTACCTTCTAAAAGCAGGCGTCCCAAACTAATACAACTGCCGAGGGTCTCGGGGATTTCACCCGATAACTTGTTTCCTGATATGTCTAGCTCTGCGAGATGTACCAAACCACCCACTTCAGATGGAAGTGAACCAGTCAAAGAGTTGTTAGACATGGTCAAAGAAATCGAAAGGGATTTAATCGCCATTAGCTCTCTTGGTATGGTGCCATTTAGATTGTTACTAGAAAGGTTGAGTATCAATAGATTTTGGCAGTTCCCAAGTCTTGGAGGTATGCTTCCCTGAAACCGATTCCCCTCCATGAAGAGCCTTGTCACTGAAGTCAAGTTACCGAGGGAGGATGGGATTGGCCCTGAAAATCTGTTCAGATTCAGATATAGACCCTCTAACTTGTTAAGCTTCCCGATCATATCAGGGAGACTACCGGATATCTGGTTTTGTTCCATTCCCAGATTTGTCAAGTTTACCAGATTTCCAATGCCAGTAGGAAGGGCTCCATATATCAAATTGCCTCCCATCGTAAATATCTTCAGCTGGGTTGATAGGTTGGCTATAGATTCTGGCAATTCTCCTCCAAGATGATTACGGCTAAAACTCAACACCTTAAGATTGGTACAATTAGCCAGGAAACTGAGAGAAGTAAGGTCACCAGCTTTCCCACTTCCCAGTGAATTGTCATCAAAGTTTACTCTCTCTAAACTTCCCAAGCTTCCAAAATACTCTGCAGGGAGCTTACCGGTAAGACCATTTTCAGCAAAATCAAGAAGCCGGAGTCTAGAAGCATTTGACAATGATACAGGAATATTTCCTGTGAAATTGTTGACACCACCAACAAAAACTTCGAGATTAGGAAGAGTTATGCCAACATTTGGTGGCAACTCTCCATGCAGGTGGTTGGAAGCGACATTGAAGCGGTATAATGAGGAAATATTGTAGATTGAAGAAGGAACTGTACCAGAAAGATTATTATCTGCAAGTACGAATCTTCTCAAACTTGTTAGACCCCCTAGCTCATTGGGTATGCTTCCTTGGAGATTGTTCTCACCAAAAGAAAATGCATACAAAGAAGAAAAGTTTCCTAACCAAGCTGGGACACTTCCTGTGAGGATGTTAGTATCAAGCCATAGATGAGTCAACTCAAACAGTGAACTGAGTTGGTCTGGAATTGGCCCCGTAAGTCCATTGTCACCAAGATCGAGCACTCTTAGTTGGGAACAGTGAGATATATTAGTTGGAATATTCCCCCGCAAGGAATTGGTGGCCAGGTTGAGCTGTTGCAAGTGCAGTAGACGCCCCAATTTTTGAGGAATTCCACCACGAAATTTGTTGTCTGTGAGGTTGAGTTGAGTAAGATAAGTAAGATTTCCTATTGAAGGAGATATGGAGCCTTCCAGTTCTTGAGACTCCAGGTCCAGAATGATGACTCGATTGTTGGAAGGGTTGCATGTAACGCCTACCCAACTGCAGAAATGGATGGAATTATTCCATGAGCTCATGATATGGCGAGGATCTTTAATGATTCTTCTCTTGAAGTCTAGTAATGCCAGGAGATCGGATTCATTTCCGAAAGTGGGCTGTGTTGCAGATTCCTGAACTGTTTTCATGCATAAAACGATGAACACAGGAAGGAGTTTGTGCAAAAACCACCTACAATTTGATAGTGGATCCTCCATCATGTTCTAATTGCTAGTTTCACACAAGGAACAAATGAAACTTCTTGGTTTCGTATGAATGGGAAGTATACAAAAGAAGTGATCCTAGATTTTTCTTTGATCGGTGTGGAAATTCTAAAGATTTGGTTGGGAAGCACCAACTACTTGAATTATCTTCAATCTACTGGCCTACCACTGGTCCAATACTTAAATTTTCAATATGAAGATCAGAGGTCTAGCTGGGATTTGGGAAGCCTAAGAAAGATAACGTGTCCTACAACATGAATGATACTAAAGACTTTTAGTAAGTTGAGATGGTGAAATTAATGTTCCGAAACCACTTGGCTGTGGAGCGGATATGAGACTTCAAAGACGAGCACGAGGCGCTAGGCAGTCATTTAGGTCCTCCCGCTACCACAAAAGTGGGTGTGAGATGGGGTCAGCGGGGACCAATGATTGGTGACTATTCTCAATAACAACGACTTAGACATGGCTAAAGTAAGAAATTTGCTGGCGTGACCGACACAAGAAACTCACCAATCAGTGAGCCTAATTGTGGGTCGCAGCAAACTTCTTTGGTGACTATTTAATATAGGGATATTTTCCGTATACCCAGAAATTTTACGTATTGTGCCCAAATGTACCAACACTTTTGTATCTTACTATTCTCTTAGGAAAAGACTAAAAATGATAGTATCTTGTGTTGTTCTAGGTTCTAGACTAATCTCTCTACCTTAGAAACTTTATTTTAAACTTTTGGAAAAACAAAACTAGCCTTCAACAGGCCCAAGTTTTTCACCTAACGGCTCCCTGCCTAGCGGTTACTTTAACAGGCGGAATCACTGCTGCTTGTCTTAATCCTAGATTTAAAACTGGTTTTTCTGGTAAACAGATCATTTAAAACTTTTGGATTTCAACATGATGCAAGTATGAAACAGATAGATAGCGATAGCTAAAGATATTTAACTTAACAATTTTGACAAATTGGGTGGGTATCTGACTTTATTTATTCAATTATAAATACATGCTAGAAATCCAGAGCCCCATTCTCAGGTAAACAGCAAAAGGCTGTTTAGCTATCCATGAGAGTGACTACTTACTTGAAATAATATCACACTACTACACACCAAGCGGGAAGGAAAGAGCACACTGCTACTATGGCTTTCTTACTTCTTGAGAGAAGACTCTTCTACTCAATTTTCTGATGCCTTACAACTGAACTTAAAACTCCTTATATAGAGAGAGCAACTCAAACTAGAATTCAAAACATAAAAATGTACAGAACAACTCCGTGACCTTCTGCTTTCATGAGTGCTCCTGATGATGCAGGTCGTACGGGGAAAAGCAAAAAGCTTTATTAGGTGAGAGGTGAAGTGTTTTTTACTTGCCTTTTGAAAAAAGTAAAAGGTAGCTTTGAGCAAAAGTCTTCAAGACTACAGTTTGCAATTTTGGTGCTTCTTTCTTCACCTGTAGCTTCACATGTTCTTATCAGTCTCTGAGTTATGGCCAAAGACAAAGGAGTTTATGTCTGCCTGAGCCATTCTAACAGTTGTAGCATTATCTTCGACATCGATATCGACATACATTTTGTAGTGGTTGTCTCTTTCAAGCTTTTCTATCCATTGTAAGCATGCCAATGTCGAATCTATCTCTTTTCTGGTGAGAGATAGGAACATGTCAGGGTGATCGTAAGCAGTGATTATAGTTTTTTCTCCTGCTGCCAGGAATGTATTGTTGATATCCTCAGAGATGATCTTTTTGATATATTCTAAGGCCATGGCTTTCATCCATGGGATGCTTGAATTTGGCTGGCCATTGTACCTAACACAGGCAGGCTGAAGATATTTCCTTTGAATAATTCTCACATAATGATATGGAGAAATATACTCAACCTCACCGTTTGCCTTCTGAATCCATTCTGAAGGAGTGGATCTGAACTTCAGAGAAGCATGCAGTCATTTTTTCTAATATTTTTGACTGTGTTGACAATGATAGGGGGCAAACATTTAAGATCATCATTTGTTTTAGTCCACAGATTATGGACAAAACCATTTTCAACAAGCCAAAGCTTGTGTTCTTGAGGATGTTCACTCTAAACATTGACTAAGTATCTTCCAACATATGGTCCAGTAATGATAAAGAGAGTTGGAGGAACTAGGTCTTCAGAATTATGACTTCCTATCAGACTATGGAATTCATGCCAGTCTGATTCATTAAGTGCCATGATAGGGATCCTAGCACTTTCTGGACTTTCAAGGAAGTGAATTTTTTCTTTTCTTACAGCACTCTGCTGTGTATGAAGTTCTTCAAACTGTGGTCTACCATTCTCATAGAGTTCCTCAGCAAGTGCAAAGAGTGCTGGAAACATCATACCACTGCTCCTTTCCTGAAAAGCAAACAGGAGATTATCCAGAATTGCTTTCTGGTGGTAGGCTAGTCTCCTGCCAGTTCTGAACACAGGAGTATCGAATGTTTGAAGTTCATAATTAAAAACATTTATTACTCCAGTGGGAGTAGGTTTGCTTTTTGGCAAAGCAACAGCCTTCAACGGTCTTGATGAGCCTTTACCGTCTGCCGTTTGAGACGGGCTAGCCAATCCTTTACCCTGGGATTGATCAGTTGGGGCTAGTCCTTTTGGACTTAGCAGAAACCTTTTGAGGATTTTTTCTTTGGTTTCCATGGGATCCTCTTCAGGTTCATGTTCTTTCCCAGTTCTTCTGCTTCTGGGATTGCGACCTTCGTCGTCATCTTTTTGGCTGAACATTGCCAGTTCTCTGGTCAAGGCGTCTGGAAGATAGTTCTTGTTTCTTGCAATTAATTCAACAACATAATCATATTGGTTAAGAAATAATTGCCAGTTTGCTAATCTTTCTCTATCAGCAGCTTTATCAAGTTTAAAATTTTTGAAATTCTTTACTCTAGCACAATCGGTGCTGACAGTAAAGGGTTTTCCAAGAAAAGCTGGAGAGTTTAAAATTGTTTTCTTGACAGCCAAAATTTCTTTTTCACCTATGGGGTAATTTAGTTCTGCAGGGCTGAACTTGCCACTACAAAATTTGCAAATTTTTTCAATGTTAGTTCCAGGCGTTTTTGCCAGGACTACACCGGACCAATAATTATCACTCGCATCTGTTTGGAGGATAATTTCATCATTCTCTTCTGGTTGTTGAAGAGGAGGGAGGTTTTTGCAGAGGTTTTTTTTCTGCTTTACTATTTTTTCATCATCTTCTGTGAAATTCCATTTTCTCTTAGAACTCGTCTTAGGAGATAACATTGTTGTTAGTCCTGAGATTTTGGGGATAAAATCTCTCCCATAATTTATGACACCTAAAAATCTCTCTAGACTCTTAGCGCCAGGAATTCTATCTGGCAATTTCCAGATCTTCTCAAGGATGTGAGGCTGGAGTTTTATTACTCCATTTTTGATGTTTATTCCTAGGAAATCAACTTCATCGAGGATAAAGAAGATTTTCTTTTCTCCTAGGATAATTCCATGCTGAACTATCAGCTTTACAACCTCATAGAAGTGTTTCATGTGTTCTTCTCTGTTTTTGGAGAAGACAAGAACGTCATCAATGTAGACGACGCAGAACTCCGCGCATGTTTGAAGATGTTGTCCATCTCTCTTTGGAAGATTGAGGGAGCTTGCTTCAGACCAAAAGGCATTACTAACCATTCGTAATGTCCTTGTGGTGTTCCGAATGCAGTGAGAGGAACACTCTCAGGATGCATTTTGACTTGCCAAATACCCGACTTTGCATCGAATTTTGAAAAGACTTTGGCTCCTCTGAGCTGGTTGATCAGTACTCTTACTTGAGCAATTTGATAACCGTCTTTTACAGTCTTCTTATTGACATCTCTGTAGTCAATCACCATTCTAGCTTTTCCTATGAGGTTTTCTGCATGATTTCTCACGTAGAAAGCTGGAGCATGATGAGGGCTAGTGGAAGGTTGAATTAATCTCTTGTTCAGGAGATCTTCAATATCTTTTCTGAATTCTTTTTGATCTTCCTCTTTGTACTGAGGAATAGCTTTGACATGACAGATGACATTCATGTCATGTAATCTTAATTCACAGACCACTGGGTCTTTTTCCCAAAACTTCTGGGGATCTACATCGATATTCTGTTCGAGTAGTTTCTTGATTTTATTAAGAGTGGGAATTTTCTGAGACTCAAGCTTATTCTGAAAGTGCTTGAGGTTATGCTCATGGATGAAACTAGCTTCTTCATTTTCACTAGTTTCTTCTTCTTCAGAATATTCTTCAACAAGTAATTCTTCTTGTTGCTTGATTTGGAGTATGGGCTCGAATTTGGGTTTGTAGGGGGTAAGATCACCACTATTCTATTGCGATCTCTAATACTGAGTAGTAAAACCGGGACCTACTATACTTTTTTCCTGTGTAAGTCGGTCTGCCCAGAACACCCGTTCTCCTTTTTTGAAGCCTATCGCTTCTTCATCCTAAGTGAACCTCTGTTGGAAAATAAAATCATTTCCCAACAAGAAATCTGATCCTTGGCCTTCAGATTGCCAAATATTATGGATGATAAATGTTCCTCCACTAATAGTGATATGAACATTTTTTGCTATTTTGTTCATTGTAAGGTGACTTCCGTCAAAGGTTACACCAGTAGCAGTTCTTTTCTTATCTTCCTTCCAGAGTTCATCTGGAATTGCAAATCTTTTTGCAATAGTGAATCCTAATCCATTATCGACAAAGGCATGTAGATGATATTTTTTGTGATCAGGGAATTTGAGTCCAATCTCTATGTAGTTGCTGTATCTACTTGTAGAGACGATTTTCGATTGTTGAAGCTCATTTTCCTGAGCCTGAGCTTGTTCTTTTGGGATGAATGGTTTACATTCTTCTAGAACAACTTCTGGTGATTCAACCAGTTCAATATCTTCATCGACTTTTTCTTCATCGATGATTTCTTCCTTTATTTTTGAGAAAGATGTTTTCATTATTTCTTGGAATAGAGGTTCTATTCTTTCTCCTTTTTCTCAGAGAAATATTCCTCATATTCTTGTTCTACCAATTGGCTGACAAGGCCATTCTTGGTTTTTCTTCTTGCTTCAGCTATGAAGCATTCTTTGTGATAAGTCTTTTTTGACTCTTCACAGAACATAGGGAGACCATCATTTTCGTGGCATAGGCAGTAGTCACAAACAAATGTACCAGGGTTCACCTGATAAGCAGACACAATTTCTTCTGTCTTGCTTTCTTCCCAGTTTTTGACTTTCAGAACATTCATCTGTCTGGATTTAAAGTACTCTACTTCAGAATCTGTCTAAGAGTCAGATGATGATTCTTCTTCTTCTTCTTACCAGGCTGAATATACTGACCTGTCATCTTCTTCATCATCATCAGAATAGGCTATTTCGTAGCCTTTCATGTTTGATATTTCTACTATCTGCTCATATTCTTCGAAGAGACATTTAGTAGATCTTTTACCCTTTTCTGGGCATTCATTGGCATAGTGCCCTTCGGCTATACATAACCAACAGCTGCAAGCTTTCTTGCTAGATTGTTTATGCTGATGAGTATTCTTATTTTTCTTGAAGAATTTCTTTTTTGGATCTTCATCCTGTTGTTTCTTGTAATTGGAACTTTTCTTGAATTTCCAATTTTTTCTTTGATTACTCTTTTTGAATTTTTTAGAGTAATATTTTTCTTTTCTTTTTCTGTGGAACTTGGATTCATGACATCCCCAGTTGGTTGGCATATCCAGTATTCCGTAGCAGAAATTTTTAACTCATTTGAGTTGTTTCTTGGCCATCTTAGCTCTAAGATTGGCTTTTCATTGTTCTTTTAATAATTGCCTGATTCTGTCGGCAATTCCCCCAACTGAAAATCTTTCAATTGGTTTTTCAGCTATGCTTTCTCTCACAGCTGTTCTCCATGGTTCAGGGAGTTTTCTGTGCAACAGGTTGACTAGATCAGTGTTCTCTAGTTCACCAATCGTACAGTAATATTCTTGAAATTCATTCAAGTATTCTTCAAAATATCTCATGTCACAGATTTTGAGAGCATTGATATTTGATTTGGCCGTTTCTTTCGCCTTTTCACTCAAATTTGAGAGATCTCCATAGAACTGATCGTACAGGGGTACTGCAAAATCATACGGAGATTTCTAAGTCTTGATTTCTTCAAGCCACTCTTTTCCTCTGGCTGTCTCTTTGAAAGAGAAGTAATGCTTTTTTGCTACCCCAGTGAGAGTAGTTTCAAAGTACATCTGAAGATCAGGAGCTTCAAATTTTCCAAGGGTGAGAGCAGAGGCCATCATCAGGCTGTCTACCCATTGGTCAAGAGTTTTTCTCTTGTCTAGAGCTTTGTCTAGGTCTAGCCAGATACCATAATTGGAAATTGGTACTCTGGGTATCTTGTCCTCTGGGACAAATCTTTGAGAATTTCTTTCTCCATTTCTGCCCGTAAGGGCCTTCTGTATAGGGAGTTTGAGTTTTCCCTTTTCTCTGGTGATGAAAGTTTTGGAGCTTTCTCCTTCTTCCATTTCAATATCTTGGTAGGGAAGGAGTTTTCTTTCCTTTCCTGGATTGAATTTTTTCATTTCTTCGATTATTTTTTCTAATCGTTCAGGATTTTCGCAAGATTCTACTTCTTCATAAAGATCATAGAGTTTTTGTGCTCTAAGCATATTTACTGGTCTGTTTAAATCAGCTTCTAACTCTTCTTCAGTGATAGACTCTGATGGTTCTACAGAGTTTTTTGTACCACTAACACTAGCTTCTTCTCTAGTGCTGTAGCTCCTTCTGAGAAGATTTTGGTTTATCCTGATGTTCTCAGGACAGACATCACTTTTCCTGTGATTGTCAAAATTTAGACTGATTTCTCCACTCTTTCTACTTTCATAAATTTTAGCTTTTGCACTTTCTGCTGGTAGCTTCGAACCAGATAATTTCCATTCAATAGGAAAAGTTACTTCATTCCAAGTAACCTTGTGAATCTGTTGTGAATGGTTCTTCTGATTGGTGAGGAATCCAGTAGTAAGACCAGGGATGTTTGATATCCATGTCTTTGGCTCTACTGTGGTACTCATCAGTTTATAGTATATCCTGTATACTATTGCTAATTCTTGCATATCATTTTTCATAGATATGCCATCTGTCTTGACTCTTAGTTTGAGACAATGCGCTGCATCTTTCAAGCTGGTTGAGAAATTTGGGAAGCAGTTGAAATAAGCTACTTGATTGCATAAAGATGCCTCTAGTGTTCCCAACAGACTAGCTTGAAAATCTGTTAGTCTATTGTCTTGTAAGACACATAGAACTGAACAGCTTATGCCTTCTCGTGCCGAAAGCTTTATGCCTACTTGGACTGCTCCGATGTGCATAAATTGATACTTCTTTGCTCTTGCTCTGGCAACTTCTTTAGGAGTGACTAGCAGAAGATCTGTTTCTCCTGTTGTGGAAGGGGTTGTGAATTCAAGTAATTTGAAGTGATGGCTATCCATCAGATCAAATGTTCCCCTTTTGTAGATCTGTTTGAAATCTAGCTTTAGAATTGAGGCATTTTTTACCTCATGCTCGATTTCATTATATTCGAATTCTTCAGCATTTAGGAGTTGTACTCCTTTTTTTTTCCCGAAGATGCTCATCATATTGACATTTCGAGTTTCTTTCGGACCATGCCGAATACTAGTAGAACTAGTTGATGGATCCAGAAAAATCATATTCGGAACATGATTCTTGTCTGGTTTTTCCAATGGTTTGAATCCATTAGCTTTCTTTGTTTTTACTGTAGGCACTTTCTTGTCATTCAGTATATTTTTCATAGAATCCAGCGTTTTTTGCTGTTCATTGATTTTTCTACTAACACTTGTTAGCTTTTCTTTTTCTGTTTTTGGAAGTTCCTTGATATAATCCAGTTTGTTTTCCAATTTTTCTAATTGGTGGATTATAGCAGGTATTTTTTCAAGATGATTTTGACATCTAGTCAATTCTTGCTGCAGGTTCTGATATTTTTCATCAGAGGATTTTAATAGAGAATTCAGTCTCTCTATTATTAAATCAGACATTGTCCCCATTGGGGATTCCCCTGCTGAGCTCTTTTCAAACTCTGATATCAGTGAAGTGCGGATCTAACCAATGCTCAAATAATCAAGAGGTTTTTGTGCATCTTTCAGAGTATATAAAAGATTCTCAATATCTTGCTCAACTTTATAAATCCTATTTTGGATACTAAAGATGAGATCCCAGTAATGGGGAGTTTCTCTCTTAAGACTTTCTCTACAGTCTTTCAATTTTTTCAATTTCTCTCTTTCTTTTTTCAATTCTTTTGTAGTATTTTGGCAAATAACAATTAGTTCTAGTCTGTCAACGATCGAAATTCTAAATAGTAAAACATACTGTTTACCATTGAAATAGAGGATGAACTCTAACAGCTGCACTTATAATTAAACAAATAATTTCAGGATGGGCCCACCACGTTTCATCAAAGTAACGAAATAATAAACTTAGCAATAGTAAACATGCAAGGAACCAACATACAAAGAGATGAAGGGTACTGATGGTATAAAAATAGGTAAGACGAGTAGATGGAAAGAAAAAGAACAAAAGTCTGTGTAAAGAGGAATAAAAACAAATGGTTGGGGTTTTTGGGAGGTATTTTGGTAGATTTGGGGTGTATGAGCATTAACCCTTTAATATACCGATGTCATTTGTGACTCATAATTCATATAATTAAAGTTGAAAAAAAATTTGAATTTCTTTTTGGGGAATCCATCCTAACAGTCTACTAACCATTATAGCTAATGACTCAAAATTTAACACTTCAGCATAAAACACAACACTCTCTATTCAGAATAGTTCATGACTACAACAAAAAATCTACCTAAACAACTGCCCACTGCTAATCATAAATCTAAATATTATACAAGTCTTCGTTTAATACATGATGAATGTGAAACATTGTATTTCCTCACCAGGATTCATGCACCCACTAAACAATAAATACGTTGGAGCCTACATTGGTGAATGGCTCTACGGACGCCACTGTCACTGTGGTTCAGGAAGTTGTGAGGCCAATTGGTTTGGCTACCGACACTGTTATAGTGGCCATGGCTGAGAACCCAATTGATGCACAATAGAATGTTGTGGAGGTCACACTTCCTAATGTTAATGGACAGATTGAACATGTGGGTGATGGTGGCCCTCGATGTGTGAACGATGGTACTGGTGGAAATGGGAGCGATTTTTCTACTAGTGGTTCTGAGATGAATGAGGAATCTGATCATGATGTTAATATTACTTCTTTGGTTCGTATACATCCAGAGAGTTGTATGAGGAGGCTGAACGTGAAGGTAATGATGATGGTTTTACTGAGGTCGTGTCTCGTGCCAATAAGAAATCAATGAGAAAGGCTACTCAGTCTGAGAACAGGGAGGCCTATCTCCGCCGTACTAAAGAAGCTTCTAATAATGACCCTACTCAAAATGCTTTAAAAGATATTATTCGAGTTCATCTTCCAGAGATCTTATACATAGCTGAGCCTTTCATCTCATTGAATTCTATCCCATCCATTTTTTGGCGTAAGTTGGGAATGGAGGTAGTATGTACAAATGATCGCGCATCTTCTCTGCCAAATTTATGGATTTTTTGTAAATATTCTATTTTTCCAAGGGTTCAAGTATTGTTTAGAACATATCAACAAGTTTCTCTTCAAGTGATGTTTGATTAAGTGACTTATGTTATTTCTGCGGTTTATGCTAGTACTACCGCTGCGGAACGTCACCGGTTATTGGTTGATCTTGCTAATGTTAAGGGTAGCTTTTTTACAAGCCCTTGGCTAGTTTTCAGAGATTTTAACGCCGTGCTAGGAGCTTATGAAAAGAAAGGAGGCGCTCCGCCTTGTCAACGATCTTGTGCTGAATTTCAAGCCATGTCAGACATTTGTGAACTTATCCACGTTGATACTAAAGGGGCCGAGTTCACTTGGGTTCGTCGGCATGGAGTCCAAGGTATTGTTCAGGTGCGTTTGGATAGGAGTCTTGCAAATTTAGCTTGGTTGGATGCTTGGGACCATTATGATTGTTGTACTCTACCTAGGTTCTGTTCAGATCACCATCCACTTCTTATGGCCTTCTCTAAGGCCTCAGGAGCTCGCCAAAGCCTTTTTCGGTTTCAAAAATGTGGTTGGAGCACAAAGAAATTCATGGTTTTGTTAAGCATTGTTGGTCTTCCATGCCTTTAATCGGTTGTCCCTTGTCAATTCTTCAGCATAAGCGCGAAAGGCTCTTTGAAGTTGGAACTGGGAGCTCTTTGGGGATATCCATGCTCCGGTCAGTTCTGATCTTAATGCATTGGAAGTTCTACAACAAGAAATTGCTTCATCGGGGGACTCTGATGATGATTTTTCTAAAGAGAATGAGCTTCAAGCCAATTTGAATGAATCTATAAGGTTGCAGGAGTTAATCTGGCGTGACAAGTCTAGGTTAAGATGGTTATCAAAAGGTGATCGGAATACTTCATTTTTTCATGCTCAATGTCGAGCCCGGAGGATGCGGTCGACGATTTCTTTGCTGCGCGATGGTAGTGAAGTTTATGAGGATCCTAATTCAATTCAAAATCACATTATTGATTACTATTAAGATCTTTTCACTAATAATGCAGTTTCTACTGATCATGATCTAGTTGGTAGGGTTATTCCCTCATTAGTCACTGATGAAGAGAACTCTTCACTTACCTCAATTCCTACGGCTGAAGAAATTTTATGGCAGTGAAAGCCATGGATCCAGATAGTGCTCTAGGTTTAGATGGTTTTAAAGGACATTTTTTTGTTTCATGTTGGGACATAGTGCATGATGATCTGGTTAATGCAGTCCATTATTTCTTTATTAATGGTGTGCTGACAAGCTCCTTCAACTCTGGGCTAAATATTTTGATTCCAAAGGTTCATCATGCAGATTCGGTCAAGCAATTTCGCTCAATTTCTCTGACAAATTTTGTTTTCAAGATTATCCCAAATATTCTTTCTCTCAGACTTGTTTCCGTTGCTTCTCGAGTTATTTCTCCCCAATAATATGCTTTTGTTTCGGGGCGAAGTATCTCTGACTGCATATTGACAACTTCGGAATGCTTTAATCTCTTGGATTTAAAGAGTTATGGTGGCAATGTGGCGATAAAGGAAGATATCACTAAAGCTTTTGACACTCTCTATTAGAGTTTTCTACTTGATGTCCTTAAGGCCTTTAGCTTTCATCAGAAGTTTATTTTATAGGTGAGTGTTCTTCTTCAGTCTGCAAAGCTTTCACTCTTAATAAATGGTAACTCAGTGGGTTATTTCTCTTGCGGTAAGAGCGTGCGGCAAGGTGATCATTTATCTTCTCTGCTTTTTTGCTTAGCAGAAGAGGTTCTATGCCGCGGCCTTTCTGAGATGGTGGGTTTAGGCAAACTTAAACTCATTTATTCTATCTGTGGTACACCAACTCCATCCCATGTCATGTTTGCAGATGATGTCATTATTTTTTGTAGAGGGGATTATTTGAACCCAAAATGAGCATTTTGGCCTGACAAGCGTGTCTTGGAGAAATTGAGTCAATGTCATTGGCTCAAGCTATATATTGTCAACAAGTTTGAAATATATTATTTAGAGACTAAATAAAGTCTACCTGCAAAATTATGGAAGATTATGCAAGCTGCAAGAAAAGGCACGCCCATGCGAATATTCATACTCCATTCAATTAAGGAATATCGCATGCACGTGGGGAAGCATTTAACTACATTTCATGGTGGCCAACAGGGAATATGTCATCATAATTCCATTAGTGCTTAAGTGCCTAACCCATCATGATTTGTTTAAAGCCAACCACTATGTCCTGGTAGCCTATATATGGAGGTTACGACGAAGTAACAAACACAATTCATCAATTAATCTCTATGATCATCCAAGCCTTTCCGTTCTCTTACCGATGACCACACTCTAGTCCCAAAATCCTCAGGAGCCGACTGTAAGTGCCACCAAACCCTCTGCCAATGTGCTTCGGTCCTACTCTCCTCTGGAGCCGACTGTACTACCGCAACCACAATGGTTACGGAACCAGCCAAGCAAGGGTAACGCCCTTGCAAACCATCCAAGCTAAAGTCACGCTTTAGCAAGTTCTCCCCACTTCCCAGTGATTTTCGCTCTGCTCGATCTATGATGTCGAGTATCGGTTGTGTGATTTGGAACAAAGAGATAGCATTCACAAGGAGAAAGCCAGCGAAGCCTTCATGAGGAACATTTCGAGAAGAACATTTTCATCAAGCTCAAAGGGATTTCTCCTCACTCAGATCTTCCTTGAGAAGATTTCTCCTCACTCGAATTTCCCTTAAGCCAATCGATTCTGTGATTTTGAAGAAGCTTAGCAAAAGTCCTCACCATGAGGCACAAAGAATCCCACGACGAGGTTGGTGCTCTCCTCGTCCACAATCACTCGAAAGAAGTCAGGTCAAGGGACACCCGCGATGACCACACCCGAACTGTGCTGGCACGCCCGCACAGAAAAGAGACTGTTGACCAGTTGCAACAAAACTGGAGCCAAAGAAGGATAAACGTAACCTGAAGCGAGTTGGGGGCTTTATGGAGGAGTATGATAATGTTTCAGGGCAGATCATTAACAAGTCCAAGTCCCAGGTTTTTATTGGAAAGCATCTTTTTCATCGGCGACATTCAATTGTCTAATCTTTGGGCATTCCTCTTGGCTCAGCTCCATTTATGTATTTGGGTGTTCTTATATTTCATGGCAAGCCACGATTGTCTCACTTTCAGCAGCCGGTTGTGGATAAAATCTGCTTACGACTATCTAGTTGGATGAGCTCTTTATTATCTATAGCGGGACGACTTCAATTGATAAAATCAGTTATATATAGTATGCTTGTTTACAACTTCCAAGTCTATGAATGGCCAATTTCTTTGCTACATAGGGTGGAGGTATGGTGCCGAAACTTTCTGTGGTCTGGTGCAACTGATAAACGTGGAGTTCCTTTGGTGGCATGGAAGTCATGTTGTACTTCATTAGACGAAGGAGGATTGGGGCTTAAGCAACTAGTGTTGCTAAATCGTTCTCTGCTTTTGAAATGAACTTGGGAAATTTATTCCTCTACTGCTGTTGGTTGTGCTTTTATCAATTTCTTCGGCAACCTCTTCCTACTGTGAATTGGAGTAATTGCATTTGGTCTAAATTTATCATTCCTAGAATGTCTCTGCTTGCTTGGAAAGTGTTGAGGGGAAGAGTATTATCCGATGACTTTTTGCCAAAAAGAGGTTTAGCTTTGGCTTCTAAATGTGGTATGTGTGGTAATAGTAGTGAATCCTTAGGGCACATATTTCTCCAATGCTCATTCGCCAACGAAATTTGGAGCTGCATGGCTTCAAAGTTCAATTTGGTGGGGCTTCCAATTTCTTTAATTAACTTGTTGCATTCAGGGTTGGAGAATCGTAGTCCACAACTTAAAGAATTGTGGTTGGCTTGTTTTGCTACTACTTTGTGGTTTATATGGCAAGCTAGGAACAAATCTAAACATGAAAGTTATGTGCTCCATGTGTCTTATATTTGCCAGTTGGTCTTTGGGCACATTCAATCTACAAGTCGTATTGCAACTGGCAGCATGCATAACACTATGAATGATCTTTGGGTTTTGAAGAGTTTTGGAGTTCAATGCACCTCGTCGTGCTCCTAAAATTGTTAAGGTTATTTGGCCCTCCACCCTTGGGTTGGATAAAAATTAATTCTGATGGTGCATGGAAGCAAGATTCTGGGCTTGGAGGCTATGACGCCATCTTTCGGGATTACAAAGGGAATTATCTTGGAGCTTTTGCCTCTAATCTTGACATTCCAAGCTCAATTGCAGCGGAGGTAATGGTAGTGATTAAAGCAATTGAACTTCCTTGGGTAAGAGATTGGAAGCGTATATGGTTAGAAGTAGACTCCTTTATGGTTCTTGATTTCGTTCACTCTCCTCATTTGGTCCCTTGGAAGCTTCATATAGAATGGGGTAATTATTTGCACTGAATGTCTCAAATGCATTTCAAATCTTCGCATATATTTCAAGAAGGTAATCAAGTGGCAGATGCTTTAGCGACTTATGGTTCTACATCCTCTGGTTTGATATGGTGGAATTTAGCTCCACCCTTTATCCAGGCACAATGTGATAGTGACCGTTTAGGTCTACCAAAGTTTCTTTTTCGGTAATTTGCTTGTATAGTTTCTTTTTTATTTCGGAGGTTGGCTTTGTCACCCCTCCCTTGTATTCTTTTATAATTCAATAAAATCTGGAACCAAGAAGGCTATTT
>LYNE01003946.1:9240-25332 GCA_001662545.1 Rosa x damascena
AAAGTAAAGGGGGTGAAATGATGACACCCCCAAACCTCAGAGGGGTAAACTGAAATTAATCCATTAGTTAATCATTCTACCTCCCAGACCAATTTGGTTTTGCCACGTGTCATCCCTAGCATCATTTCCTTTCATTGTTTCATTCTGGCATTGTCTCTCAGCCAAGGAGAATAACCATCACGTGCCCCTTATCCTTCACTCACATGCCACCCTTATCTCGTTTTCTCTTCTTGACCACAAAATAAATGAGAGCCATTCTTCCCTTTTATACCCTACAGCTGCACACCTATATATATACCCCTCTCTCCAATAGTAGCCGCACCAAAAACCACCAAAACAGAGGTAGCCCCTTGAGCTGCTCTCTTTCCCATCCTTCTCCATCATTTTTCCTCTTTTCTTTCTAGTTTATTTTAGGAATTTGAAGGATTTACTCACCCAAAGTTTCAAGGATTCATCAAAGGCTTCTCCTCTACTAGATTCAAGATTTGGGTATTTGTGGGAGTTGTAATTCAAGGGTAGTCATACTAGCTTCCTAGCTACTTGTGACTATCTTTGTTTTCTCCTACACTTCTCTACTCTTTTATCTTCGAATTTTGTAATTTTGATGTCTATGATTATGGGTTGTGAGTAATTTCCTTGTTGGGGGTTAGGGTTGTGTGCCCGAACCCAAATTTGATGTAATGGATGCTTAATTTAATTTATATATGTAATTTTTTAATTATTGGATGCTTGTGTTTTGTGATAATTGATTAGAATGCATGCTTAGGAATTGTCAACTCTTGGGTATGTGTTTTAATAAGTCTAGATTAAAATTTAGGGGATGACATCCTTAGATTTTAGAGCTAGAACCTTGATTTAATATTCGTGGGAAGTACAAACATGGTTCACTATATGATTAGCTTGATCGCAATTATGGTGAGCTTGGTTGCCTAATTCCTCGGACTCTAGGCCTCTTGATATGAATTAGTGACCCTTGAACCGGCTCTAATTCATGTCAAGTGAGTTCCTACGGCCGTTGAACCGGAGTAAGAATACCATGAAAGGGAATTTCGACCCTTGAGCCTTGAAAAGCCTTGGGTACGGCTTCTACCATCTTTAATAAATTACATGTAAATCAAATTAGCATCTAGAGCATTGAATTAGGGTTAGGATTCATCCCTATCTACCAATCCCCAATTTATATTCATTTCTTACTTTGCATTACTTTATTTAATTTAGTTGTTAATTAAAGTTTCTATTTAAATTATTGCACTTTAGTTATTAGAAATTCAAATTACTATTTTCAGTGACAATTTCTATCTCATTGTAAATAGTCATCAATAGGTCTTAGTTTTGATTAGGCTTGGGTGCAAATCAAAGCCGAGCATTGCTAAGGCTCTGTGCCTTAGAGTAGCATTTTTATTTATTTTCTTTTTCTTTTTCTTTGTGTGCTAAGTGTCTTTATTTCCGATTATCCTAGGATTGTGGGTTAGCCACTAATCCCCGTGGTACGATAACTTTGGGCATAATATTTCCCTATCTTGACAATGATACGTACGCTTGCGTAAATGTGTATCCAAGTCAATGGCGCCGTTGTCGGGGATTTGGGTTTAATAGCCTTAATCCCTTGGTAAATCGGTTCTAGGTCACTTTGGCATTTTTTTTTGTTTCTTTGTTATTAAAAAAAAAAAAAAAATTCTAATTAGTTGTTATGTTTTGTGTGCCTAGTTTTTGATTTTGTTTTTAATTGTTGTTTGCTAATCTCACTCTTGGGAATCCATAGGTACTTATTTTTATTATCACTTTGAGCTATGGATCTATGGAGCTATGGATGGGATGATCGTAGGGGATATGAACAACAAAGTTATAATGGTGAAGGTTATCGAGAATGGAATCCCTATGCCGAGAGTCCTATGCCTTGTTACAACCAACCTTGTGCTTTGTGTAATTCTCCGTGGCATTCACCTTTTGAGTGTTCTTTGAGGTTTGAGTACCTGGATTTTATGCAAGAGTATGAGTACAAGATGGGGATGTATCAAGAGACATGTGTACCTGAAGTATATCCACAAGAGCAAGCTTTTGAGCCTACGAAGCCATCACTTGAAGAACAACTAGCTCAATTGGAAGCCACTAATGCTCAATTGCAAGCCTCCCAAGCTCGATTGCATGCTAAATTGCAAGCCTTCAATGCTCAATTGCAAGCTTCTCAAGAAATGACTTCACATTCCAATAAGCAACTTGAGCCTAGTCTTGCACAAGAGCCACCCGTCACCATTTCTCATGAGCAAGAGTCTTTCTTTAACCAAGTGGAGCCTTCTTTAAGGGGAGTGTATTATGAGCATCATGAGCAAGAGTTGCCTATTCAAGATCGAGAGGGTGGTGTTCATGTACAAGAAAGTGAGCTTGGTTATGAAAGTTCCAATGCAAGTAGGGTGAGAGACTACATTTCGGAGGAATCGGTGCAATATTGGAACTCTAATTTTCACAATGAAGAGGAGGTATATGAAGTTGATTCCGAAGAAGAGAATAGCTTGTTTAGTGAGGAGGAGGTGGAGCTTGAAGAGCTACACCATGGTCCCTTAATCCTTGAGGCCGATATTCCCAAGGAGGAAGAGAGTCCTTTAATGCATTGTAATGATAAAGAAGTTGAAGAGACAAGGGTTTTCTCTCCTCCCACATCCAAGGAGATCCATCATGAGCTTCCCAAGGTAGAGAGTAGAACATTGAGCACTTATGTTCTTAATGAGAAAATTGAGATTAAAGTACTTTTACCTCTCAATCCACCATTGAGTGGTCAATGTTTCTACAATGAGGTGATGGATTGGAAAGGAAGTGGAGCACTTGCACTCACTATTTCCCATCACTCTCAAAAGTTTCTACCACCTATTGTTCCTAAGAGCATTATTTCTACATCACTTGAGAAGGAGAATGCAAGGTTGGCTTCTAAAAGAAAAATAGAGAAGAGGAGGAAGATTAAGAAGCTACACTTTTGGTCACCCATTGGAATCTTCATGGATAGCTCTTGGTCTTGC
The DNA here is from genome assembly GCA_001662545.1 of Rosa x damascena. NCBI lineage: Eukaryota > Viridiplantae > Streptophyta > Magnoliopsida > Rosales > Rosaceae > Rosa > Rosa x damascena. Next base: position 12,252 of record LYNE01003946.1, read on the forward strand.
ATCTATGACATGTCAAGGAGTCCCTTAGCCCCAAACAATAGGGTGGTCGCACTTGAGAAGTATCCACCTTGACAAAAATTACAATCTATGGACATGCAATGAAGTCCTTAAACAAAGCGCTCGCTAGGGAGGCAACCCTAGCACATCATCGGTACAAATTTCTTCCTTTAGTAGTTTCTTTTTGTGGTGAATAAAGTGTTTTGGTTGTTTTTGAGAGGATGGGAGGTGTTCGGAGTTGGAAGTGTGAAGAAAGCATGAATATAGCAGTGGGCAGTTTCTGTTCAGAAATTTCAGTTGAATTTGGGTGACTATATTTTTCAATTTACATGTTATATTGAGCTGAAATTTTCTGGAGATATTCTACTGTGTGTTTAATATCTTGTGCCCAAATTTGAGCCATTCTGAGTCTCTAGAACTTCAGTTATTTGGTGGTCAATGTGTGAAGGTCAAAACAGAGATTGCTACTATAGAGTGACTTTGGGAAGCTACACCTTCTACATCCCAACCAATTTGGAGCTAAAAATTTTTCAAGATGTGTCTTCACATGTTCTCTATATATAGGAGAAACAGTTTTTGATTTGAACCTTCCTAGATTCAGATATAGTGTTCCAAGTGACAGAGGTCAGAAACAGGGCACAGCAGAAACTGCAGAACAGATTAGTGAGTTTGGAAGCCAACGGTTTTTGACTAGGAATTTATATTTCAGTGAAATTTTACCATCAGGTAGCCTTATGAGCTAGTTTCATATCCCATCGGTCTCAATCTCTTTGCACCTCTGGAACCCGACTTATTGCAGTTTTGGTGACTGAGGGTCAGCAGAAGTCTTCATGACAGATCGGCAACTTTGACCATCCTTGATTTTCTTCTCAGTTGGAGATAGTGGCTCATTTTATATGGATAGAAATCTCTCTGAGTCTATTTTCCAATTCAAGGGGTCTCACTTACTTATCACTTTCTTATTTTGAGATATGGGCATTAAAAGACAGAAAGGTCATTGCTGGAAGTTTTCTGCACTCACTAGTTTTTGTTCACTCGGGTCAGTTGGACTTCTTACACTTCAATTCTTCAATGGAGGCCATTATAGGGTAGTTTTGGGTGTATTGGAGGTGCCAAGGCCTATGATCTTAATGGAGGACCCTTGTCCTTATTCTTTGATGGGCTATTTGTGATGCATTGCTCTTTGGACACTATATATTTCTCAATGGAGTCGATCTTTCATGAGCACCTAGAGCTAGCTTGGAGCATACGTTAAGGAAGTCAAGGCCTTGTGCCTTGAGGTTGGTGTCTTATATTAATCTTCTTCAAAGGTCGTGAGCAATGGTGGGTCGCCAAAGGGGGTTTCCGTATCTTTTCTCTGCATTTAGTTTAGTATATTTGTGTAGGTTTTTCTTGTGCCTTCGCCCGGACTTCACTCTCATGCCTAATTCCAACTTGGATTTAGCTTTCGAGCTCACTTGACAACATTGAGGACAATGTTGATTTTAAGTGTGAGGGTGAGGGCTTGGGCGCCCTTAAAAAAATAAATAATAAATAACATAGATAGCTATTTGTAATTAGAAGTTTTGTGGTTAATACCTTTTCCAACCCCAATGACGAGACATGGACTTAACTTTTTATGATTGTGGATAGATTGAGCATGATCTAGGATTTTGAATTTGTTTTGTGATTGAGTGTATATGTGATCTATGCTTGATTATATGTGTGCACATAGCCTATGTTAGGTTCGTTCATCATAGTTAGAGAAGCATATAGATTATTCGATTAACTTGAATGCCTTATTTGTGAGCTTTTGAGCCTAATATCTATAGTGTATGCATTGTTCATTCACTTTTTCTTCATATGTGTACAATTTCATGACATTGCATATCTAGAACTTGCTTGAGACCTCTCGAGGCTACTTGTTTGCTTACGACATGATGGAAAGTATTGAGGCATTAGGACGATTTACCACCATGGCCAAAGAAGCATGTGCCTAAAAATATTTACCACTAGATTGCTACTTTGAGCCTATTTATATATTTAGCCTTTTTGTTCAATACCACCACAAATTCCTACCTAGCCTAAACACTTTTATCCTACCCTTTCATGGTAATTGGTGAAGCGATTCGAGAGAATGACTTTATGTTTGAGTACTTCAAAAGAAAGAAAAAGTCAAAAGTGTGAGGCTACAAAAGAATAAGTGTGTGGGTGAGCGATTTTGTTTACAAAGGAAAGTTTCAAAAAAAAAGAAAAGAGAAAGTCAAATAGAAGAAAATCCAAAAATAGAAAGAAAGTAAAGTATTGTATATAGTGTAGTGTGGGTTGTACATTGGGTTTAGAGTGAATGAGTTAACATTTGAAATCAAACTCATATATCTCTACAAGAAAGAGTTGCTTCACCGTTTCCATGGATTTTGTCTTTCCATATCCTTCATTTCTATTAGCCACTTGCCCTTAGCCCCATTACAACCAAATAAAAGACCTCTTGATCTTGAATGTTATGAGCTACCCAGCGGAGATGAGATCAAAGAGCAAGCATATGGCGGCGCGTGTTGTAAAATTGCTTTTGAGTGAAACACATATAGCCCCTAAACACTTGAGCGGTAATATTTAGTGAACTTATGTGAGTTTAGTAGGTTATATCGGGTCTTTTATATGCCTATTTGATTATGGTGGATTGATTTGACACATGGTCAACACATGCATATACTTGAGCATTTTTCATATATACATCTTAACTGCCTTACAAATTCAAAAATCTTATGTTGTGTTTACATCTACGTCATAGTCATACACATAATTAGTCCTCCGAGGGTTATGGTTGGAAAGGCTAATACCAAACTTTCTTTATGTTTGAGCATATGTGTCGAGTTAGTAGATTTTTAGCTATTAATTTACATTTAGTTTGCTTGGGGACAAGCAATGTTCAAGTGTGGGGGTGTGATTACACACATTTCTATGTATGTAATTGTATCTAAAACACGCTAAATTAGTTAATCCTCAAGTTAATTATTATGTAATTAATCAATTTTTATTTATTTTGTAGAAAAAAAACGGAGTTGCTGAAATGAGATGAAATGTCGCGAAAATGGTGAAGATTTGAGTTTTCAGCAAAAAGACGAAATTGGAGATTTGTTAATTGCTTAATTAAGCTTAATTACTCAATTAAGCCTAATTGTTTCATTAAGCCTTTGAGCTGCAGCACGTGGGGTAATCAAACCATCAATTAAGGGTTTGATTAATCAATTAAACTATGAATTAGTTAATCATTCTACCTCCCAGACCAATTTGGTTTTGCCACGTGTCATCCCTAGCATCATTTCCTTTCATTGTTTCATTCTGGCATTGTCTCTCAGCCAAAGAGAATAACCATCACGTGCCCCTTATCCTTCACTCACATGCCACCCTTATCTCGTTTTCTCTTCTTGACCACAAAATAAATGAGAGCCATTCTTCCCTTTTATACCCTACAGCTGCACACCTATATATATATACCCCTCTCTCCAATAGTAGCCGCACCAAAAACCACCAAAACAGAGGCAGCCCTTTGGGCTGCTCTCTTTCCCATCCTTCTCCATCATTTTCCTCTTTTCTTTCTAGTTTATTTTAGGAATTTTGAAGGATTTACTCACCCAAAACTTCAAGGATTCATCAAAGGCTTCTCCTCTACTAGATTCAAGATTTGGGTATTTGTGGGAGTTGTAATTCAAGGGTAGTCATACTAGTTTCCTAGCTACTTGTGACTATCTTTGTTTTCTCCTACACTTCTCTACTCTTTTATCTTCGAATTTTGTAATTTTGATGTCTATGATTATGGGTTTTGAGTAATTTCCTTGTTGGGGGTTAGGGTTGTGTGCCCGAACCCAAATTTGATGTAATGGATGCTTAATTTAATTTATATATGTAATTTTTTAATTATTGGATGCTTGTGTTTTGTGATAATTGATTAGAATGCATGCTTAGGAATTGTCAACTCTTGGGTATGTGTTTTAATAAGTCTAGATTAAAATTTAGGGGATGACATCCTTAGATTTTAGAGCTAGAACCCTGATTTAATATTCATGGGAAGTACAAGCATGGTTCACTATATGATTAGCTTGATCGCAATTATGGTGAGCTTGGTTGCCTAATTCCTCGGACTCTAGGCCTCTTGATGTGAATTAGTGACCCTTGAACCGGCTCTAATTCATGTCAAGTGAGTTCCTACGGTCCTTGAACCGGAGTAGGAATACCATGAAAGGGAATTTCGACCCTTGAGCCTTGAAAAGCCTTGGGTACGGCTTCTACCATCTTTAATAAATTACTCGTAAATCAAATTAGCATCTAGAGCATTGAATTAGGGTTAGGATTCATCCCTATCTACCAATCCCCAATTTATATTCATTTCTTACTTTGCATTACTTTATTTATTTAATTTTTTTTTTTTTTTGAAATAGAAGTTGAAGGCTAGCGAGTGTCACATGTTCGTTTGCTTTGCTCATTTGAGGAAAGTTCCCGTTTGGGTGACAGTGCCTCGTCAAAAATAAGCAAGTAAGTGGCAGCTTATTCTTAATATTGAATTGACTAAGCAATTGACCATAGAAATATGGAATTGACTAAGCTGTTAAAAAGATTGGAATGATCATGATCATGCTCGATAAAAATTAAGTATACAATTTTCCAGATGAAAGTACTTGAAGAAGTAATATAAAGAAATAAAGAGAATGTGCTTAATTAAATTTGTATTTGTACAATGTGGCGAGATCACATGTAAATAAAGCAAGTGTACATGATTGGTGTAAGTGTGTACGGAATCATGCTCGATAAATCACTCAAGATGGCATGAATCACATGTATGCTACTATAAACATGCACCACGTAGTGTTGAGTAGCCATTCATGTATAAGAGATTGTATGTAGTGGAATGAATAGTGTATGAGAAGACAAGTGTTAGCATGCTATTTATATGTGGCATCAATTAAGTAGAATAGCGGATCATGTGTAAAGGAAAACATGACAAGCGTATGCATGGTAGCATATGTGTTAATTACGATAGCTAGATTGTTTCTAAGCAAGTAATATGAATTGTGTGTAGCACATGTATTATTATTATTTTCTTTGTTTGCCGCCGGGGGGGGGGGATACATGGAGTGAAGTGCTATTTCATAGTGGCTATGTTTGTTTTGCTCTTTGTCATGTGAAACAAAGAAAGAGACTTGACACTGGTTTTATTCTTTTCTTTCGGCATGGATTCCTAATCAACTCATTGTTTTACTATCCATGCTGTATTCTTTTAAAAGCATTATTATTGAATAAGTAATCGACTATGCTACTTTTGTATATACTTTGCACATTAAGTAATATTTATGGCCTATTTTTATGCTTTTAGGAAGATTTGAAATTTTCATCTTTCATGTTATTATTAGGTATGGCCACTTGATGACTTTGGATTAGTGGTTGACTAACTAAACATAAAGAAGATTATATTGTTAAAGGTACATCTCTAATTGAATTATCTTTGCATTGAATTTTGTTCTTATCCCTGCAATGCTTTTGTTATTGAATTGCTGCATTTACAGTCTGGGGATTAATCTATGATGACAGCATAATACTTGCAGATCATGTTATTTTTGGTTGCTTGCTGCTGATATATGCTTGATACTTGCATATCATGTTATTTTTACTTGTTTGCTTCTGACAACATGTTGCGACGAAAAACATTCTGTATTTGCCTCTGTTAATTTTAGAAGCATTGTAGAGCATAAAAAAACATCTACTAATTATTGCTTTTTTAGAAGCCTTTGTCTTCCTGTTTGGGTGCATTTGCATATTACTATATGCTGAAGGTATATTGGATAAAATATAATATTGGATTGGTAGCTGTTTCAGCTCATTGCACACTGAGATTCCCTATTCCAGTACCAATCAGATTAAAAGAAACTAACAAATTTAAATGTGTGTTCCTGTTGATATATATATATATATATATATATATATATATGCAATTAAGCCTGTCTTCTTGTTTGCTTTTCTATTTCTGTGTAGTATAAATGGATAGAACATGGATGGTTACGGATAGGAGATTCTCATCAATATAAATTAGGGGTGACACTGTTCTGTAAATTTGCCTTGGATAATGCTAGAGACCTTAACCATATTCCCTGTCCTTGTACAAAATGTGGAAATGTTGACTACTTTTCCGCTTTTGTAATAAGAGACCATCTATTTGTTAATGAAGTTGATGCGAGTTATGATATATGGAATGAGTATGGGAATGCCATATTGGATTCAGGAATAGAGGAATCTGCTGATGATGCAGTAGCAGATTCAAATTCACACAGTTCTCACTCTGTGAATGGAAGTGAGATACTTGAATATGAAGTAGGGTTAGGTAATGACGCAGAGATGGAAAGTGATGAGTGTAATGAGTTTAGATAGTTTGTTGATGACGCCAATAAACCGTTATATCCTGGTTGTGATAGGCACACATGGTTGAATGTTCCAGTAAGACTTTACAATTTGAAGGTGAAGCACCGTATGAGTGATGTTATTTTCTTTGAGTGGTTGATTGCCTTTAAGGAGTTTCTACTAGTGGGCAATGAGATACCTGCCTTTGTCTATGTGGCAAAGAAGACGTTGAGTTCTCTAGGAATGGATTACACTAAAATTCATGTCTGCTGAAATGATTATGTTCTATATAGAACAGAGTATGCTGATGCAATTGAATGCCTTACATGTGGTACTTCAAGGTGGAAATTAGGTAAAAACTCCAAAGAGATGGAAGGTGTACCTGCAAAGGTATTGTGATACTTTCCCCCTATTCCTAGGTTTAAGAAAATGTTTCAGTCAAAGGATACATGAAAGAGTCTGACTTGGCATGCTACTGACAGAAAACGCGATGGCTTGATGCGTCATCCAATCGATGTAGCTTCGTGAAAGTTAGTAGATGATAAATGGCCGGACTTTGGTTCTGACCCTAATGATAGGAGCATAAAGTGTGGCGTTTTTAATATGTATTTTCCCTCATTTGGCTAAGTGATTCTCTTAAAATTACTAATTATAACATAGTTTCTGTTTTTAGGTACTTCAAGGACCAAAATGGAGAAAATAGGTGAAAAAGAGCATAAATGAGTGTAAATGAAGGATAAGTCATTTTAGAAATTTTCCTCTTTCATTTTAGGAAATATTTCCTATTTTGTTTTAGGAAACTTTCTTCATTTGAACTTTCCTATTTCTGATTTTCTTGTTTTAAAGAGAATTTCATCCTATTGAGAACTCTTGAGTGATGAAATTAATCAAGGAAACTTGAAGGATAAGAAGACTTGCATAAATCAGGAGAAATTCAAGGAGTTTTCATTCAAACAAATTCTTCTTATTCTGGGGAGATAAAAGGGGAGTTTTAATATAATATTTATCCTAATTATCTTATTTCCTATTAATTATAACACTAATTAATTTCTGATTTTCTTGATTATAGGAGTTTGTTGTGAGCACAAATCATGCCAGAAGAAATTAGTGCAATTCAAAGGAGAGAAATAAGGGATGTATCTGGTCACTATTCAAGGGAAAGAGAAGGAGCATTTTAGGGGAAAAGAGATCAGAAAAATCAAGACTCTATCATGAGAAAATCAAGGAAATTTGGAGGAGAAATCACCTCTAGATGATTGGCCATGATTGCATCACAAGAAATGAGAATTTCACTATAAATAGCAGTCATTCTCTACTCCAAAATGATCACTTCTTCATGCAAAATTCAGTTCATTAGCCTAGCTCTCTTCTCTCTAAAACCCTCTCCAAAATTCAGAAAAAACCTCTTGTCGTGAAGAGCTTTAGGACTTCTCCAAGGCTGTTCGTGTTCTTGAAGGCCTAGCCCTATGTTCTCTTGACGTTCTCCAAGCTTCCTTAAAGATCAAAAAGTGTAATCCATGGCCCTTATTTCTGTTTGGGTTATTATCACAAATGGTACCTGAACTTATCCTCTATTTTATTGATGGTACCTAAACTTCAATTTTGATCACAACCAGTACCTGAACTTTGCGATTTCATTTTAAATAGTACCTAAGGCCACCTTCGGTCACTATTCCGGCTAAAAAAGCCAAATCTAAGAAAACAAAAAATAAAAAAAAACAAGTTCAAGGCAAGTCTATTACCAAAAAATCATCACTATATATGATCGCAACCCTCGAAATCATCAAAAATCATCACTATGATCGCCTCCCATGTCGTTTTTAGTCAGAATAGTGACCGGAGGTGGCTTTAAGTACCATTTAAAATGAAATCGAAAAGTTCGGGTACTGGTTGTGATCAAAATTAAAGTTCAGGTACCATCGATAAGATTGAGGTATAGTTCAGGTACTATTTGTGATAATAACCCTTTCTGTTTTTATACTCTTTAGTATTGAATTTCAGATTTTGATTATGAACTTTATCATTGGAGTTGGATTTTTGTTAAGAACGAGTTTATGTTAGTAATTTTCAGATTCATTTCTTTATGTTTTTGAGTTGTTTATGATATCTTTACAATCTGATTTTGTGTCATCCTTTTATATCTTTAAGCATATGATTTTAGTTAAACAATGATGTTAATCTGCAGGTTAATAAAGCCAAATTTTTGTTCTAATTCACCTAATCATTTTAGGGCAAAAATTGAAGTGGTAAAGACTATGTACAATGGTCGAGATTATATGCTACATGTTTGTGTGTTTGTAACTTCTTATGGACGCATACATGTTTGAATTCAGAATTCTAATTGCACTTAATGATTCATATTTAATGTTGATGGATGCTCTTCAGTATTAACGTGATGTTTTATATGAAATATTTTACGTTATGGACTTTTCCTAACTTAGGAGATTAAAGAAGAATTAAAGTGGTACTCGATCTCTTCAGACTTGTACTTCGAATTCATTTCTGATATTTAGTGTTGGCACCATTTTAGGTTGTATAGATTGAAACAATTCATTGCATGTTGATATGGTTTGAAAATTCTGATTTGAGTGTAAAGAAGTCGATCATTGTAGATAGTTTTATTTGTTTTGTTTTTATTTTAAGTAGATTAGGAACCAAAGTTCAAAACCCCCATTTTATTCTTTTATCTGTTAATTGACCTTTTTGTGTAGGTATACCCTACAATCCCTGCTTATCCTATACTGATAACTCCATTTTGCAGAGTTAAATTGTGAGGCTATTTCAGCCGCATCACCTAGAAACCTAAGACTTGCATTGTCATCAGATGGGTTCAATCCCCATAGTTCATTAAGCAACAAGAACAGTTGTTGACCTGTTCTTCTAGTCGTATATAATCTGCCTCCATGGCTCATAATGAAAAGGAAACATATGTTGTTAACTCTATTGATTTCTGGGCCAAAACAACCAGGAAATCACATCAATATCTACTTGGAACCTTTGATAGACGACTTGAAGCTGTTATGGGAAGGCGTTAGTGGTGTCTACGATGCAAGACAAAGTGAATACTTTACTCTTAAAGGTTTACTATTCTGGACAATCAACGATTTTCCAACTTATGGTAACCTTTCTGCGAGTATAGTTAAACGGTATAATGCATGCTCTATTTGCCTTGAAAAAACAAAACTAACAAGACTAGTTAATGGAGGGAAAATTGCCTACATCGTACATAAGAGGTTTTTAGGAAAAAACTATCCTTATCGAAGGCAAAAGGCTGCTTTCGACAACTTTCCAGAACATTCTCCCTCACTTGTTCCTTTGAGTGGGGAAGAAGTACTAGAAAGGGTGGAGCAAGAAGTTCCAAAGTGGCCTTTTGGAAAGAAAAAAAAGTCTCCTTCCTCCTTGTAAGGGTGGGGACAATGAAACCAAACCTTGCTGGAAGAAAAAGTCTATCTTTTTTAACTTGAATATTGGAAGTTTCTTCTCTTTCGGCACTACCTTGATGTGATGTATATAGAGAAAAATGTATGCGATAGTCTCATAGGAACCTTGTTGAATATTCTTGGAAAAACAAAGGATGGGGTGAAAACTCAGTTGGATCTGGTAGAAATGGGTATTAGATTAGGATTAAGATTTGATCTCGAAGGTCCCAAGAAGGAGCGCTTGCCAATGGCAAGCTGGAACCTAAAGACAAATGAAAAAAGATGCATGTGTGGGTCTTTTTTGGTATGAAGGTTCCTGAAGACTATTCTTCTAACATATCAAACTTGGTTTCCATGGATGATTTAAGGCTTAGTGGACTTAAATCCCATGATTGTCATGCCTTAATGCAACAACTCCTCCCGGTTGCCATCCGAGGTGTGCTTGAAAGTCGGTCAAAATTGTTGTGATCAAGTTATGCCTGTTTTTTAATGAAATCTGCAGCAAGACTATCGATGTGTCAAGGCTGCCGAAAATCCAAAGTGAACTTGTTGAAACATTGTGTGAGCTGGAAAAGTATTTTCCCCCTTTTTTTTTGACATAATGGTTCATCTAACGGTTCACCTAGTTAGAGAGGTGGAGTTACTTGGACCGGAGAGGTACAAGAAGATTCGCAAATGATATGTTCGAAATAGAAATCGACCAGAAGGTTGCATTGTGGAGTGTTGTATTGCTGAAGAGGCGGTTGAGTTTTTAGCAGAACTTTTCATCGACAAAAAGACTGTTGGGATCCCATCTGACACTCACAAAGAGGACAAGCCTACCTTAGGTGCTATAATTGTTAGTGTTTACGACAAGGTATTACCAAGTTCATCTCTACGTGCTTCAAAACACGGATGAATTCAGAAGTTATTTTGTGTAAGTACTATCTCTCTATCTAATATTGTGATTTCTATTAATACTTCATGTAAAGTAAACACTAATCTTCACTCATTGTGTCACTGTTTTATTGGTAATTGCAGTGATCACTTGGAATACTTGAAGAGAGAGTTTCCAAAATTCAAAAGGAATGAAAAGTGGCTTACGAACAAGCAAAACAAGACATTTGCAGATTGGTTGAAGGAGAGGGTAAGTCCTAACAATAACAATGTTTATGGGAATATGTACTATTCAGTTTCCATATTACTGTTATTAGAGCAACTCCAACAGATTCCCTATATTTAGATTTTTCTCTACTTTAGGGAAAAATGAGCCTCTTTTGCTCCAACACCCTATAACTATCTCTATTTTAGGGAAAGTGAGGAGAGAGAAAACCAAATTCCCTATATTTACAGCAAACTCCAAAATTTTAAAGAAGAATATGGAGATTTTATAGATTACTGTAAACTAGGGAATCTGTTGGAGTTGGAGAAGAAAAATAGGCTAAAGGTTTGACTTTTACTTCTCTATAATACAAAAATTATAGGGAAGCTGTTGGAGTTGCTCTTAGTTGTTAAATAAGGACATTAACTGTTATCATTTTTTGCAGGTTGCTGTTCAACTGAGTGAACCAGACGTTAACATCCCTGAAATTGTTAGGTGGCTTTCAGATAAACCAAGCAATGAAGTACCAACGTTCAGTGGTTACCGAATTGCAGAAGTTCAGTATAACACAAAGAAGCGCGATGATCTTAGATTGACGCAAAACAGTAGTGTCTACTTGCTTGCTGAGACACCGCAAGTAGCTACTGCTAGGGATAAAAGGACAATTATCGATGACATGAGCTTCTATGGTGTGATTATTGAGATATGGGAGCTCAACTATGAAATGTTTAGGATCCCTATGTTTAAGTGTGATTGGGTAGAAAATAGAAGGGGTGTGAAGGTAGATGAGCTTGGGTTCACATTGGTAAATTTGAGTAAGAAGTCATTTAAATGAAATTTTAGTGTTGGGAAACTGTGTTCATTAGATCTTTTATGTTCAAGACCCTATAGATCCAATGTGGTCAGTAGTTCTAAGAATTCTTGCTAGGGATTACAATGACTTTGAGGTTGAAGATAAGCTTGGGGACACTATTATTGCTCACCATCCCATCACCACTATTATGTCATCTATTGAGTTACCTAGTAACTTACCGAACGAGGATGAAGTGGGTTACATGCGGGAAGGGGAGGAGGATATAGTTATTGATGGATAATATAAGCAGTTTATTTTCTATTAGTTTAAGTTATTATCCCACATCAATGCCTTGTGGTTTATATTGTATTGGTTGATTAGTGCTTTCATTTTTGCTCTAACCATGTCATTTGGTACGGACCATGTAATTGTAATCAGTTTGTTGAATGAAACTTATTGAAGCTTTCTATATGTCATGTGATTACTGAAAATGGCAAAGTTTTTAGTTGCTTTACGTAATATGAGTGTCTTTATTGTGTGCATTATATTGTTCTTACATTGATTACTGATTAATGTCTATTTTAGTGTTCAAGTGGCTAATCAATGTCTCTCATGTTTTTTGTTGTAGATAAATCTGCCTCAACACCGAAGAAGTCAAAGGATAAGGGACTCAAATTGAACAAAACTAAGTCATCAAAAAAGTCGGGTTCAACACCAACTGATGCATCCATTTCCAATATTAATGGGAAATCTAACAAGAAGGATGAAGAGACCGGAGGTTTGAAGCTACTTAAACGGCATTGTGTGACAATGTCACATATTTCAAGGCGCAAGAGCTGAAGGCAGAAGAAAGTGGTTCTCTTCAACATAAAAGGAACTCCATGTGGGAAGGTAGCGAAGGAAATGCATTCATATATTGGTGTCTTAGCCTGTAGAAAGATACCAATCATAAGGACAACTTGGAGAACCAACAAGCACCAACTTGGAGGTGTCACAGCCAAGGAGAAAGAGAAAATCTAGTTATGTGTGCAGTTATATCGTTATCTGTTCGTGAAGTTATTATTAGTGGTTCATATTCCTATAACTTCTACCTTCTGACCTTAAGTTTCTGGTTGTTAATTATGAATGATAATAGAATTTGGCCATTTTGTTTGTCTTCCTATCACTTACAAGAACTATGTTTGTGTACACAGGGGGCATTTGAGATTACAACTGAAAAAAGAAAACTCGTATTGGAATCAGCTGCATCAAAATGGAGGGAATTCAAGTCTCGACTCATAAGGCATTACATTATGCCTTATTTGGATGACACTGAATCCTTAAAGTTTCCTCCAGATGATTATTGATTCATCAATAAAGATCATTGGACCCAATTTGTGGCTGAACAGACAAGCCCAAAATTTCTTGTAAGTTTTACATTAA